>WOGR01006353.1:0-11004 GCA_015342045.1 Leptinotarsa lineolata | reverse complement strand
CGTGAAAAACAAACTTAGAGGTCAACGTTTTTCGCCACCTGAAGAAGCGGTTCAGAATTCAGAATGCATGTTTTGGAGATACCTCAAAGAGTGGCAAAACTGCTTCGACAATTGATTAAAACGCATGCAAAAGTGTATAGATCTTCATGAGGAATATTTTGAAAAACAATAAAGTGATTTTCGATGATTAATATCTATTTTTGTTCTCTAATCCTGAAATATAAAAGGCAACCCTTATAACGCTCACTATTGTTTTCTGGACTTGAATAAATCTGACTTGTTTCATTAGTTTTCATGAAAGAATGGAGTCGATAATATCTATTTTGTAATCGTCGTCAACAATAATTCATTCAATGAAACGTAAGTTATCTTCTGAAAGTGCTTTCTGAATGTGGAATATACAGGCATCTCTGGAGCATACTATTGAATGCTGCTTTTTTTTGCTGTAGAAATCAATGATGTGACAATATATTATACTCAATTCGAACGTAGATTTTGTGTTGAATCAAATGAAACTAGAATGAGTAATGATGATGGAAATGTATCACATGCCCCTACCTTTCATTTGAAAATTTGAAGAAGTTGCAATTTCCACTCTGCAGATGTTTCGATGTCATAACCATTTACCGATGATGGAAATGAACCTGTTATTTCCACAATCCAATAATAAAGAGACCTGATAAGCAGCTTCTCAATCATACATGTAAATAACCAGATTCCAGCCATTTTCATTTGATTCACTCTTGGAAATATCGACGTGTTATCCAAGTGTGCTGTGTTGAAATGGGAATTATCAACTCCCAGATGTAAACTCCCAACTTTCAATGTCCCCGTTTCTGAATCTGTAATGTTCCACTGAGAAAATCTAGTACAAGGTTTATATGAGTTGGTGTGAAAGAAAAAGTAGGACAATTATGACACACTTCTAGACTGCAGAAACGGGGTGGAATTATATTTTCAAGAAAATTTTCTTTGAGGTATTAGAAAATGGAGGACACTTGTAAAAGAGAAAATACTTGAGGTTATAAACTCATTACCGAATAAAAAATCTACAGGTCCGGACGAAATTCTGATTTCAGTAATTAAAGACACAAGTGAAATAATTGCACTAGCTTTCGAGCATATTATAAATCTGTCCGTATCTCACGGTAAATTTCCCTGAAGCCTCAAATTAGCCTCTATAATATTTATTTTCAAAAAAGGTGATCCAAGTAATATTAAGAATTATAAACCAATCGCTTTACTGAGAATTTTTCCTGAACTGATAGAGAAAGTAATGGCCAGTAGAATCACAATTTTTTTCAACACATCAGGTTTTATGTGACAACCAGCATCGGTTCCGTAGTTGTTTATCAACTGAAACAAGCACGATAGAATTTGTGCAATATGTCAACAACAAAATGGACTCTGACGAATTTGTGATCTCAATTTTCTTTGATCTTACTAGAGCTTTGGACTCGGTCGATATTTCTTTCATATCTGATGAACTGAATAACCTTCCGCCGCCCAATCAATGACTGAATCGTGTCCTTCCTCGAACGGAGAAAGTTCATTGTTGAAATTGATGACTTCACCTCGGAGGAATATGAAAATGATATTGGTACACCTCAGGGAAACGTACTCGGTCCTCTAATTTTCCTCATCTCCATTAACGACTTCCCCATTCGCACATCTCAAGGCAGGTTGCTTATGTATGCAGATGATACCTGCATTACTGTGTCAGATACTTCACACAATCCTAATAGAGTTCAAGAACCTGGTGTTTCAAAAATAAACTTATGAATAATCATGATAAGACGGAATATATAGAGTTTTATAGCAAACATAGAACACCTTTGCATATACCGCTCTCATTTGAAGTAGTGTCAATTGAGCCATCCGTAATGGTGAAGTTCTTAGGAACACAATTCGACTGCAACCTATCGTGAAACTCGCATATCGATCTAGTTTGTGGCAAGTTGAACAAATGTTTCTATGTGGTCACTACACTCAAAAACATGCTGGAACGAGAATGTCTGTTCGAAGTTTACTTGATTGCTATCACCTCATTACAAGGCATAAAAAATGATGATGGTAATCTATTGTAGAGCTCATTCAAATGATATGTGTATTTTATCTTCGATTCGCTACAATTGTCGCAACGTTTATTATTATTATTTCTATGTCTATAGTCTGAATGTTGATCACTCGAAGATTCACTTCAAAATTCTATAGACTTAGCTCTTACTAATATCATGAAAAATTATTCTGCATACTTCAAACAGGAATTGATGTTTCAATAATATAGTGTTCTTCACAAAATGTTAGCGATTATTCAACGACAGATTTGGACATCTCTAGATTGAGCGGAGAAGTGCAATAGAGTGGCCTCATTGCGCACCCGATTTCACTCCTCCAGAATTTTTTGTAGTGACACAATTTTCGATAACGATTTGAAGATGAACTCTGTTACTGTTGGGTGCTTTAACTTAATAAATACATCACATTTTCAATGAAATCCGTTTGATTTTCATTATTTTCGTCATGATTATCAATGGATCATTTTGAAATCAAAATAGTAGACAAATTTTCGAAATAAAAGCAGCAATATTCAAGGAATCGAAAGCTATTTTTAATGATATATCACTCAACCCACATTTTTTTGAAAACTATAGTTGATACCTACACTGAGAGGGTAGAAGGTTCAGCAGAAGTTTTGCGTAAGAACTTGACTCCTTTTTACAAAAAACTTGACATGTTTTTATATTTTTGTGGATAGTTCCATTTAGCAGTTCTCTTTTTTTGGTACGTTTTTAATGAGACATTTTTGATCTTTTCAAACCATTATCATGTGGCTTTATTACACTTGATTGAAAGAAAGTTGAAAAAGTCCACCGGAAAAGAAAATATGTCAGAATATTTCTTTATTTCACACAGAATCCTCTTGAATATAAGCTGAAACAATTCTTCATGAAGAACCATATTTATTTTTATGTAGTGTCAGAAAGCTAATTTCATATTTTGGCGAAGGAACTGGGATCAGTCTTCAGTAATATGGTGGAGGCAAAAGTGTTAGATTTTCAAATTTCTCAAGTGGCAAAGTGGAGAATTTGTACCGTCACTCCAAGAATGATGAAACTTTTTCATTGTCCTGTAAATTTTGCTGCTGTTCTTGAAACACCCAGTGTACATTTGCTTTCATGAATAAGACAATTTTCATCCCACCAACGACTCAGCATCTCAGCGAAAATACACAAGAACAACCCTTCAAAAACAATCTTGTGCATGAGTTATATTCCCACCCCCAAAAAAATAATGAAACGTCTGTAGGCCTTCATATTTCATCTGATAATCATCCCTTCAGAGCCCATAAAACCTACTAAAGGGCTAAAAAATGGCGGCAATAAAGATAAGAGTTGTATTATACAAGAGTGACGTGTCTACCTAGTATACTCCTATAAAATTATGTTCTTAATAAAGGGGTAGCTGAAGAAATTTGAATAATAATAGGCTTTTTTGATAACGATTCGAGCTAACATAAGGCCTGGATCTATAATCAGTTATTGTCTTTTTTGATAAAAAGGATTGGAATTCATCGATTGAAATAGGGGAGTATATATTTGAGGAAGGGTTTTGTTGCATCAACATTATCAGTTATTGTTCAACGAAGAAATATAACAGATGAAAAGAGAAACTCTTGTGAGATAAACGATATTTATTTGCAGAACTAGAGCTACCTACTACAGTTATAATGTATAATATATTTTGGAAAACATAAATATATAAAAATGAAAGTAACATAGGCACATGATGAAAGAAAGAGGTAATGCAAAACAATATACATGAGATATCAAAATATCCCTCTTATTGATGGAACGAGCAATGTTTTGCTTTGATTGATCAAAAATGAAACTTCTCAGTTTTTTAAAATAATGACGTGAGAGGCAGGAAAGTTAGTTGCGAGTTCAGCGATTTTCTGCTAAAGAAAAAAAAAGGTAAAAAAATATTCATCAAATTTTGTACTCAAAAACACCTGAAAAGTTGAAAGTGGCATACAGTGATTGTACTCTGAGTGGTACAAACTATTCACAGAAGTTCGAAAAAATGTGAATGATGAAGTTTGCCTGAACACTATTAGAGAAATTTCTTAGAAAGTTGTATCATACCATGCAATTTTCCCGGAAATTTTGGGCAGTAAACGTGTGGCAGCGAAGCTCGTTCATAAATTACTGAATTTTGAATTGTTGAACGGCGTCAACGGCGATCCAGATTTGCTTGAAAGGGTCTTAGATTACCGTGACATAGTGCTCCAGTGCCACATGATTGTACGGTCATCGTACAGCCTCCGTGTTCACCAGATTTGGTCCTCCGCGATTTTTTTTCCAAAATTGAAGAGACCCATGATGAGAAAGCGATTTGCGACGATTGAGGTGTTGAAACCAAATTCCTGAGTGAGCTTAGGGACATATAAAATAGTAATAGTAATAATAATAATAATAATAGATGAGCTTTATTGTCAGAAGAATTGATCTCATCGACAAAGCGTGTGAAAATCAGGGAGAAGAATATATATACAAGCATATACTAAGTGTTAAAACCTATAAAATTATTTATAAGTACATATACACACATATACATAGGAAAATATGCTAAAAACACATGGTTATAACAATCAACAAAATGACCACATGTGTAAAATATGGTAGTATGAAATAGAAATATAAAATTCAAGACAAAAATTACACAAAACATAAAAATAGTGTAAGTTATTGCAGATGTTAAATGAAATTTATGATTTGGTTTGATACTAATATTAACTTATATAGGGTAATATATATTTCAGAATGAGTGTTGGTGAAAGTCATCATCATAAAATTCGTCTATCAGAGAGTAAAACCTGTGATTGCTTTTCTAAAGTTCTGAGGGGCTTTTTATACATTTAACGTTACTTGGCAGGTGATTTGATATTTTAAGACCATTGTTGATTATTGAGCTTTTGGTAAGTGTCGAGGTGGATAAAAGCAGTCTGGAATCGTCAGTCTGACGAGTGGAATAGTTGAAGGAGACCAAAGGAAATTCATCTCTATGCTTGCTTATCAAACAAACCATTTCTAATGAAAACTTTCAAAATATTGATTGCGATGAATATAGGCCTACAGAAGTCTTGTTGTTTTTTTTGAAGAGATAACGTATCGCTCTTTTTTGAAGTACAAACACAAAATTCATATGGGTTCTGGAACATACTCCCCATAAGAGAATTCTGTATCTCAAGTGTGAATCTACTAGTGAATAGTAGACAAATTTAGCTGCAGAATATCCCAATTCCCTAGAGGTTATTCTCACCGCGAAGCAACCCAAAGGAAGTATTTTGATGTGGTCGTCAAACCACATTATCAATGGTAATACCCAGGAATTTGGTGCTCAATTTATTCTAGATAACACTGTCATTATTAATAATTGGAAAATTATCAATGAAACTTCGAAATTTTCGAAAATAATAGATCAGCTTCGCACAAGCCCTTGATAATCCTGATATCTGAAGATATAACCTTGTGGAGGTCTGAGCTATTTTTACTGTGCCTTAGTATTGTGGTATCATCTGCAAATAACGTGGACTTTTCCTTTATATTCAACGATGTCAGACCATTTATATACAAAAGAAAGATAATGGGACCAAGAATAGACCCCTGAGGGACTCCACTGTTTATACTAGCTACAGTTGATAATGAAGTAGGCATTTTAACAATTTGCCTTCTACCGGAGAGGTATGATTCAAACCGCTTATAAGTTATTCCATCAATGCCATAATGATACAATTTTATGAGCAGTATTTCATGATTTACACAGTTGAATGCTTCGGATAAATCACCAAACACTGCTGCAGCTAAATCACGATGATTGTTAATATTGCATATCAGAATTGCTTCGAGGATCGGGAAAACGCTGGCATAAGTGTATTATATCTGAGGGGAAATACTCTGGAGAGAACAGAATAGAAATTGTTGAATAAATAAATATTTTTTGAGAAAAATTAAACTTCCCCTAATTTTTTGAACAGTATCATTACAGTATTTTAACTGAAGAGCTTGAGTTTTATGGGGTGTATATTTTGGATTGAACGATTTCTATTGAGCACTGGGATCATTGAATTCCCACACTTATTCTACTGGTAGTACGTGAAAGCGTGTGATATTAGGGAGTAAAAACATAAGTTATGGAAACTGAAAGTCTCATGAGAATTATGAAATTCAATTTTACAATACCTATTTCGAAATATTTCATCGAGTAATCTACTAATTGAAGAAAAAGTGCATTTTCACTACATTGTCGCTTGAAATAACTACCTTTCCAATATTATTTTTTATTGAATTTGATGTATCACTCGCGAGGATTATGAAAAGCAACTGATTTTCGTTCAATTGGGCCTCAATCATACTAGAAAATGTTTGTTATGACTTGAGTTATAAGTTTGTTGAAAATTTTTCAAAACGATTTTTTCATGGGGAAATTGTTTTCACTGATCTGCTCTTGGGAATTTTCACTTTCATAATTTGTTAAGTTCACTTAGTCTGACCCATATACTCTTTGGTCTCATTCTCCCAGATGTTTTCATTATTTCATACTTTCATATTACCTCTTTTTGAATCATATTATGTTATTGTTATAATATTCAGTTTCATATAGAATAAATATGATCTTTGATTCATCTTCTCTCATTGTCCGGTTTCTTATTGGTTGTTTCCATCGACATGGAAAGATTATCCAATACATCTAGAGATGCAGAAGCGAAATCGGGGACGATTAGCAGAGCTGGGAAATGATTCAATTGCGAGACAGTCATTTCCTTCATTCATTTGTAGGGAGAGTGCAAATGAAATTCTCAGGAAAATAATTCACAGAATGCTTTATCACGTTATGAGTATAATTAGTTTTGCTTTCTCGAAATTATAAATTTCCTTGCTCTCCTTCAAGAAAATAATTCTATTTTTTCTGTTTGAAATGAAGATATTATTGTATGAAATCAGAAGGTATTTTTTATTCGTTTGTCTCTACATGATTTCATACCGGTTTATTACAGTTCAATAATATTTACTCAGTATTAATTCGGTAATATTAGACAGTAGAGATTTTCAGTGGAAGATAAAGGTGTTACGAGCTGGATTTTTTATAGCTTCGTATTGGGTGTTATTCGATACGATACATTTTGCATCAGATCGTCACGTGTTATGAAGAGTGGAGGATCAATCACTATGCTGATATCATGTAAAATATACAGTGAAAAGACTAATCATATATAACGATAATTTATAAATTGAAGGGGTTATACTTTTAGAAGTGAATAATATTTGGGAAAAAAACGTTTTTGGCATTTGGGAATGAACGTTTCTGCTACTCCATCTTGATACAAAAAAAATGTGGGAATCTTTCAAAGAAAGGAAGGAAGCAATCATTTTTAAAAGGAGTAACTCTAAACATAGATATATAGGTCAAGCAAAGAAGTAACTTTCAGACACAAAATGGAAGAAAAAGCCCTTCTGAAACAGCTACTTACATATAAACATTGAATTACACAAAAGAAAAAATTCTTTCGAAACAAATACTTTTATATGAACACTGAATTATACAAAAACACTTTTTTTACTCAGTTTGTATTCCATACATTCTTTATAGAAATAATTCAGATATCATTCACAAGATTTCTCCACAATATACTAAATGAAAGGTAAAATTTCACGTACATGGAACTTAGCCATCCTCACTGGTAGACATCGATGTTTCGGCGTAAGACACTTAGAGCTCTTCAGTACCAATCTGGATAATATAAGAAAGAGCACATAATTCATTCATAAATTACGATTTTTATGTAGTAGAAAGCCAAAAACTTTCTTCCTTATTTATAAATTTTATCAACTCTGAAATATTCTTAAAAGAGACGTTATGTTGCTGGTTTATAACGCCTTAGCTGAGTGAATCATACGTTATTGTATCATTGTTTTGGGGTGGGGGATTGAACAAGACTTTCTTACAAAATTTAGATATAATCCAAAACACTTTAATCAAAATAATGTTTGAAAAAACTCGGAGTCCTTATATGAAAAAACTGGCCTATTTAAAGCAAGGAAAATATACGCCTATGAATGCTTACTATGGGCAATGAGTAGAACCAATAATATGATCTATTATACGCAGAATACACGAATGATGGTAAGCCAAGTTATAAATATACCACGTTGCAGATTGACTCACAATCAAAAATTTGTCACTTACTTTGGTTCTAAACTATATAATCAGCTACCTACATATATGAAAAATATTAAAAGCCACAAAGATCTATTCAGTAAAAACCATTTTAATCAACTGAAAAATAGCTTTGAGACAGACTGAATCGGAAACCTCCATCAGTGTGTACTCTACCTTGATCCTCCACATCAATATTCATATTAATTTTTATATATGTCTCTACTCGAACTGTTTTCTGAAACTGAGTTACCTTTTCAGTTAGATAGCATTGGTACATCAGTACCTATATCTTTTATGTTCAGATAAAATTTAGTAGCCTGAATGAAGGACACAATACAAGCTAAGCTTAGGTGACCTCAGACTGCTAGGAATAGAATATTCCACAGCTACATCGTTTACTCAATATGTATTTATATTAAGTTTGTAATACATATATCGACTTGAATAAAAATCTATCTATCGATGACAACAGAAGACGTTCATGATAGTGGTTGGGCACCAATGAACCACCCAAGCTTTCCTCAAAGACAAAAATCTACCGAAAAGAAAGCATGGTTTCTGTATGGTTATCAACAGCTAGTATGATTCACTATAACTTCCTGCAACCAACCCAATCCATTAAAAAGGAGTCCGATTTTGAAGAAATCGATGAAATGTATGAAAATTGACCGATCCTGATTACGGCAACGCTCGTCCGCACGTTTCACAAATCACCATCCAAAAATCAGACAAATTGAGCGCCGAGGTTCAGCCTTTTCTATGGCTGTTGTTGCAATTGAACCATCTGCTTGTATTAGTGGTGGAATTGTGGATTTTCTGAAGATTTGATTAACAGCTTTAGCTACTGGCCTGAAGAATCTAGACGGCGAAAATGGCCTTCATCCATTCCATCGAATACAAAAAAAAATTGTTCTAAAATTGTTCGTTCCGTTAACCAGCTGACGAACGTCAACCCTCAGAAGTCGAGCAATGGATTAACGAGGCCTTACCTTTTGACGTGCGATTACCCAGCACGGTGGCCCCGGCGGGGAATCGAACCCCGGTCGTCCGCTTGAAAGGCGAATGTGCTAACCTCTACACTACCGTGACCCCGTGACCTCTACACTACTGTGCACCCAATTTTTATGCTGACGGGATATTATGTTGATCTCTGAATTTTCTAACGTTGTTTCATTCAAGTCTACATGAGGATTTGATCCCCCAAATAATTTTCCATCAACAATAAACCCAAATAATTCACTGAATTATTACAAATTCATTCCGCGTTTATTTCCAATATAATCTTCCAATATCATAAAAAGCGAAAGTTAACGAAAAACCTTTTCATCGGCAGGGGTTCGACTTCATTGTTATAAAAACGCAATTTCGAAGGCATTTTATAGCGCCTCTTTATCGCTGGAACCGAAAAGTTCCTAGGAATAAATCAGTTAAAATGAAATTGGATCAACTTATCTGCTTTGAGATAGACAATCATAAAGTCTTGTAGAATACATTCTTCAGATACTCGAAAGTTTGGGAAAATATTTATTCCTGCGTTAATCAGTTCAATGATGATATAAATTGGATGTTGGTGATTCATGGTCCGTTAATTGATGGAAATAAATAATACTATCCATGATGATACACTAGTTCACAGCCAATTTACGACTGTGATGCCAAAGGCAGTTTTTTGGTAATTTTTGGTCTCTAAATGCAAAAATGATAGTAAAAATTTCCTAACACGTGAGATTTTTGAGCTATGATTTTTTTCACAAAAATTTAATGGACACGACATTCCAAATTTGTTTTTCCCAAAATTGAGGAAATTGTCAAAAATCTGGCAACACAGCGGCTCTGCCCAGTATTCGAATCTGCTTCTGGATTTGTTGTTGGAGATTAAGATCGGAATTGGGCTCCTCACGTATGTTGCCAAACCTGTGCAGCAAATCTGAGTAACTGGTTAAATGACAAACGCTCGTCTATGCCTTTTGCAGTTCCAATGATTTTATGAGAAACAACAGATCTTCACAACGACTGTCACTTGTGCATGATAAACGTGTCTGATTTTTCAAGAAAGGGCAAAAACAAAATTGTATATCCGGATATCCCTTCTGCAATAAGGCCAATTCTTCATGGAGAAGGTTTACCAGTTCCAACACCCCCGGCAAATCGGGAGGAAGATTTGGAAATGTATGATGACCAGGCAGGTTCTGATGATGTGCTAGATAAAGACAGTCCTTATTTTTCCGAGAGTGAAGGAAGAACGCCTCATTTAATCGAACAACCTGAAATAAATGACCTACTCCGGGATCTCCACTTGTCCAAAGAGAATGCTGAACTATTAGGGTCTAGATTACAATAATGAAATCTACTAGCCCCTAAAACCAAAGTTACAATATTTAGGAATCGTAACTATTAGCTATCGTCATTTTTTACTATGCAGGATAAAATGTGTATTTGTGTAAATCCCAATGGTGTGATGGAAAAATTAGGATTTGCCCATAACCCGGACAAATGACGTTTATTTATAGATTCATCTAAAACAAGTTCAAAAGCCATTCTGCTCCATAATGGTAACAAAAGACCCTCTATTCCTCTTGCACATGCAGTTGCCATGAAGGAAACACACGAAAGTATGTCACTTATTCTAATGCCATATAAGTGGCAAATATGTGGTGACCTAGTCATAGGACTATTACTAGGTCTTCAGGGCGAATTTACGAAGTTTTGCTGTTTTCTTTACCTTTGGAACAGTAGGGCAACACAGAGTCATTATCAAGTAAAAGAATGTCCTCCAAGAGGTAA
>WOGR01006352.1:0-13135 GCA_015342045.1 Leptinotarsa lineolata | reverse complement strand
TTCCGGCCACCATCTTCAACTTTTTTTTTTATGGGCACTATATTGGATTCTTTCTGTTTTGAATAGAACCAGATTTAACTTTTTCAATAATGTATCATCAGTAATCATTTTTTTTCTTAAAATTGGAGATATTGAAAAAAATTTATTCCTATCATAATAGGCTTTGACTTTGATGTTTCTAAATTTGACTTTCACTTTGTTACACTCAATGACATTTTGTTATTGTACAAATCATTGAATTTTTGGCGAAAAATGGCTTTCGCGAATGAAGAAAAAATAGATATGATACAAATTTAATACAAATACGATAGAAACAGTGTTGGGACATGAAATGTATTTAGCTTTTATCCCGAAAGACGACAACCTCATCGAACTATGTTCAAGGATCAAAATCTCACCGAGTTTGGTTCGTTTGAGAAGCCAATGAAAAAATATGAAGACAGAATCAACAATAAAAATTTGATGAATGGGGCATGTATGAGGTAAGTTAGACATTGTGTTCTTTTCAATGCGAATGGAACTTCGAAAATATAACAGTTATTAACTAAAATGTGAAGACAAAAGTAAATCACAGCAAATGCTCAAAATGTTGGCCTTGTTCATGATAACACATTTATGCCCTTCTTCGAATATTATTCACTGCACGCTTAATTTTCCTCCTCCTCAATCTTCCCAACACTCTAACAATGCTGTGTTGAAGGTCCTCAATATTTTGATATTTCCTCCGACCATAAACTCTATTTTTCAGTATACTCCATGAGAATATATCCATAACACTTGAGTTTGGAGACTTTGCTGGCCACCTCACCGGCCCATAATTCCCTATCCATTTATTACTAAACCTTTCAGTCAGGTTATTGGATACTCGTCTAGTAGTATGCGGTTGAGCACCATCATGGTGAAACCAGATGTTGTTATAGTTATCCAAAGGTAGATCATTGAAATAGTCTTCGAAAATCGACATTAAAAACTGGTGATAGATTTCTCCATTCAGAATTCCGTCAAATGAAGGAGGACCCAAAATTATATCTTTGTAAATTCCTGCCCACACGTTTATACTAAATAGCATTTGAGGTCGAATTTCATGGAACTGCCTGGAGTTGTTTATGCTCCAAATGTGTTCGTTATTTCGGTTGAATATCCCACAATTCGTTAAAGTGCTTTCATCTGTCCAAATTACATATTGCAGGACAACAGAAAAATCATGTCTTCTTGTCAGCCAATAAGAAAATTCTAATCGCCCTTCGGGATCAAATGGTTGCTATTTTTAAGATATATGTATTTTGTACCATTCCAAACCGCTTTCTTTGAGATGTCTCCAAGCACTTGTATGATAAATATTTATTTCGGAGAAAATACGACGTGTAGATTTCCCAGGGTTTATGTTTATCTGCAAATCAGTAATTTTTATTGAAAAGAACACAATGTCTAACTTACCTCATACATTCCTCCTTTATCAAATTCTCTTCAGTTTTCTGGTCCATTCTATCTCCGTATTCTTTCCTCGGCTTTTCAAATGAACTAAACTCGGTGAGATTTTAATCCAATAACTTGAACATAGCTCGATGTGGTTGTCGTCTTTCGGGATATAAGTTAAAGTACATTTCCGATGTCCTAACACTGTTTCAGTTGAGGGTAGTGGAGATGATGTGTCCATGAGAATGCTCACGCCTGACTGATCCGCACTAGGTTGACTGCTAGGTTGTTCTGATTGGTCAACGTTATTGATAGTTATGCTGCTGGTGGAATGTCGATGGCAGTTGTAGTCCAGTCCATTCATTGCTTTCCTGAGTACTGAATACCATGTGCATTTGGTATACTTTTTTGTTTTCTGTTGAAATTATTAGGATGCCTATAGATCAAAGTGGCATCCCTACAAATTCGTATGTAGCAGTCCATTGTATTGGCCAGAACAGCAGTTCGTCTTCATTTCATTACGTTTTCTGTTTCTGCTAAGACATGTTCTGCTATTGTGGACTCCTATGGTTGTGAGACTTCATTTCTGAATGTTTTCTAAAGTTTAAAAATCTTTCTTCACTATGAAACTCATTGGGATATTGTCGTCTGGATGATAATAATCATAATGATAATAATGAAGGTGTTTATTAATTTTCAGTTACAATGGGCGAAATTCAGTATAGCAATCAACACCGGAAGTTGCAGACTGCCATATGTTTCACCTAACCTGATAAATTAAATTACAGTTTTGAGCAAGTTCATGAAAGTTTTATTATTAAGCTATAGATTTGAATTGAGTTAAGTCGTCGTTTTTATATTGTTTCAATAAACAAAGACTAGGGTGTAATAAAATATTCATTATTTGTAGGCTTTTCGGCTATAGCGCAAAAATCCATTAATAATTAGCTATTTCCGAACGGTTTCAGTTACGAGCTAATCATCAAGAGAATTCTGAAAGGTGAACATTGATAAATGTGAAAATAAAAGTGAAAATTGAAAGAAGTTCCAGTGATTAAAGTAAGACATGGAAAGTTATGAACATTGATATAAAGGTCACTCTCTTGTCACAATTTCTTACAAAAGGTATAGCTCTAAACAGAATGATTTTGTGGAAATGTTATATAATATCTTATATAGATGCCTTACGTTTAACAATCGTGAACCAAGAAAATGTCTTACTACCAAAGAACATTTTCAAACAAGAGGGGGATATGTCAACTTTGAGAATAAAGAGCGCCAAATTCAAAATAAACAAAGAAGTAGGAAAGAAATTCAAAGAGATAGAAAGGGCGTAGGAGAAGCAATTTGGTTGTTTTTATTTTACAATGATTTGAAGATAGGATTTAGTATGCTTCGGTTGAGATGTATCTGAGTGTTAACACCGTTCTTGTTGTTAGATGTTTTTCTCGAAATCTCCAGATCCTCGAACAGGTCCAATTTGAGGTTTTCAATATTGACGTCAATGTTTCAGAATTTATTATTTCCATAATTCAGTTGTACTGTCAAATATAGAAAGAAATATGATAGATACAAAATGTTGGTTCCACAGCAAATAAGCAAAGAAGCGAAAAGTAACCAGGGTATGGAATGAATGATGTAATTTTTTGAAAGAATATTAGGTTTCATTCTTTTTTGAAATTGTGAAAATCAAAAGTGCGTGATGAACTAATGAATATCATTTCTATGCTTACATAGCACGTCATGTTCAAGCAGTCGATATTTCTATTTTTTGTTCACACTTTTGAATTCAAGAATGTACATCTCTTATATGTTCTCACATTTATGTTTTGAGGTATCAACCAATTTGGTTCATAGAATATAAAGTGAACATAGCTGACTTTAATTTGATAATGTAAAAATGATATTCATCAGTTTTTCGTTTCTCACAAAATTGGATGAAAGAATATTGTTAATGAAGATAATATCAACGAAACTACTGGTGTGTTATAAATTATCTATTATTTACCATGTGTCATGCTCCCAAGTTTTACTCCCATACCATACCATACTGGTATGGTATGGAAAGATAACGACATTCTTGAATACAACAAAAATTTCAAAATAGCAAAGGAAACCTGAAATATCAATAAAACTCGGCCAGCTGCTCTACTTAACATGGGCATTGAATCTTCAAAAAGACTAAGGGTTATTGAAATATTCTTCGAAAAAATAATTCCCAATACTAGAACAATGGAAACTGATTCTGAGCCAACTTTATGAGTGTCATTACCTTGGGAACAAACACTACATTACATAAAACAAAAGCATTTCAGGGTTTTTATTGCTGTTTCAATGATCAATCTATTCGACTTTTTGACTATCGTTCATCTATTCCAGCAATGAAAGGTAGAATAGAAAACTCCGAAATCTATGTACAAACAAAAACACTTGAGAATAATAAGGAAGAGAATAGGGAGAATGAATGTCATCAGTTTGGATTTCCATTGTCTAATATTATATAAAATAATTTGATATGCCTAAAATAACCAATACATTTGAAAATTAAGAAGAATAGCTGAAAATAACGACTATATTAAGCAAAAAACCCTGAAATGAATATACAGTGAACTAAATACAAGTAAAAATTTGAACAATTGAACAAAAAAGAAAAATAAAAAATTAAGAGATTTCACGCCACGTTACTTCACGACGTTTCGATTGTTAGTATCCACAATCGTCTTCAGGTAATGACAGGTGATGACAGTCATCACTCCATTTCATTTCCAGCCATTAAATTTAATTCAATTCAAAATACGCTTACGTATCTATTTCGGCTGCTTTGAACTAACCTGAAAATATTTGTAATAATTACAACTCTGAGAATGAGTTACTGAATCATACAATTTCGATATTCTTCAGATTATTATTGGAGAGATTTCAGCGGGAGAATACCATCTGATGCTATTCCTGCGGGAAACAATGCAAAGGGGTTATCTTACATCGGACAAGCATATTTACACCTGTATGGAGTAGGAGTGGGAACCATAATCCCAAATAACTCGGAAATCTTAGTTCCATCTTACGGTCACGCTCATTTGATCAACACTCTTGTCAAAGTATGTATGTACTTTTAGCTACATGTTCCGTCATTTATTGATATTTCTTGTCTACTTCGTAACACAATTAAAACATTCAGAACTGATTTCATCATCATTAATGAGCTTGTTTCATGCTTATGAAAATGATACTGGTTTGCTTATAGTCTGATCGAGTTAGGGGTATACTATACTTATCAAGCCTAATCGGCCCCAAGATCTCTTTATATTTGCAGAAAAGAGAACTATTCGAGAAGATGGAGTTTTAATTGTCCGCGTATCTGTTGACCAATAAAATTGATCGTTCCTACAGCGGTGATGCCAGGTGTATTTGTTTTTAATATCCAATGACAGAACTGAAATATAGTGATCCAATTTGACAGACGTTATTGTCAACTAGCTGTGAATACAACTGTTATGATCCGATTTGTTGCAATTTTCTAATTTAAAAACGTTTTCTTCTACAAAAGGTAGGTCTCGGCGGATATTTATTCTGCTGCATATTCCGTTCAATCATTTCACATTCCGAAAAATATTTTTTTAGGTTATTTATGGATTGAATTTTATCACTACTATCACCAAAATGGTCAAAATAAGTTTTATACCTAGTTTTATAAACAGAAATAAGCGAAATTGGCGTGGTGGTAATGCGCCCGACTCACGATCGGAAAGTCGTGGGTTCGATCCCAACTTCGACGAGATATTCTTTTCAATAGAATGTATCTAGTTGAAGCTGGGATGATTCTGCAACTAAGTTAGGAATCACACGTTGAAAGGAAAGACCTCGTTAGTCCTGAGCTCGAATAAGCTTCGACTTCTGAGGGTTGTCGTTCATAGAGGTACGACAGCTGGTTAACGAAAAAAAAAACAGATTTTAAACAGAACAGATCATCCTTTCCAGACAAAAAGTTTTTCAGTGTTCCAAAAAACAAAACTCTAAGAGATCTATGGTTTTCTGCTGTCGGATATAAATTATCATCGTAAGGACATGCATATTACTGCTGCGAGGATCACCTCGACGTAAGTATTTCTTTTACTCAATGTATATTTTAGAAAATGAAAATCTTTTTTGTAATCTCATAGGTGGGAGTCAAATTTATTTATTTTGTCAGTAAGCAGACAATCAAGTTATTTATCCTGAGCCGACATTTGTGTTGACCGATAAGAAATAGTTTTTTTCGACAATAAATTGCACTTGAACAGGTTGGGGATTGTACAATGAATTGAATAAAATTTGAAGTAAAATTTCTTTCTTATGTATGAAATTATATACCAACTATAAATTGTTGTAATAAAAGCTTCAATCCGATTTTGTGTACTGATTTCAGATATGGAAGTTTATTTCAGGTGGGCAATTTTTTCATTGAATTAAATGTTAACGAGTTCATATACACTTCCATTATTGAAACTTCTGTGATATCAACATAAAAATGTCTACTGCCGAATATATTTTAAAAATAACGTTTTCATTGCATTTTGTGTTATTTGTATCCCATGTGCAATCAATTATTCGTTCCAATGAATTTCTTGCACTTGCTACTCAGATTTATTTTTTGAAAGTGACTGTGATTTCCCTTTGAATACCGAATGAATCAGAAACTGTTTTTACGCTCCGTGAATTTTACGATTTGGCAACGTTGATTATTTGTATTGTATTGTGTTGTATTCCTATTGGTCAATCGAACAAGAAGCGGGACTAGGCCCGTGACGTCACGGGTCTGAAAAATCCGATTTTTAATAATTAATTAAGGGAAAACAGAGGTATTCAGAGAGCTGAAACAAAGAGCACTATTTTTCAATTTGAAAGTACTATCAAATGAACTGTAAACCAAAAATCATGAAACAAGCCCATGAAAATAAGTTCTGAATAAAAATATTTCAATCAAGCCTGTTACTCTTGGAAACGTGACAATATTAATTTTTTAGTAAACTACTTTATTTATATGTTGATTTTCGGAAAACTGCTATAATCCATGTAAGATTCGTATTGAAGCCATATATTGATATCAACCAGGATACAAACAACTAAAATATTATAGATAATTGAATATACTGAAAAATAGTTTACTTTCACTCAATATATATTGAAGATAGATACATTTTGAAAAATTTCTGAAAAGAAAAAAATTTGCAAAGTTTAATCTGGAAAATATAAACCCGCATTTCCATCGATTCTCCATGGTTACTAACTATTGCAGAGTTCTTGCTTACATTCAAAACTGAATTGTTGTTGAACAAAATGTCTTAAAATTGCTGGTGTAATATTTGAATAACATTATTGAACATCAATTTTATCCAACTAAAGAACTCAAACTGCTTCAACTGGTTCTTGAAACCCTTTCAACAATTGGACCTAATAACGATCTCAGCTTGCGACTGAGAAATGCTCCCTACGAAATAACGACAGAAATATTTCATAATGTAACAAATGAATTTGTAAAAAAAAATCATTTTCAAAGAGTGTATGGTGGAAATTCTGAACTGGTAGTTACTCAGGAGTGGCTGATCTGGATTTCAAAAATAAACCAGCTTTGAATGGAGAATTACAATACCTATCAATTGAATCATTATGAGATGTGTTGAAAAAAAAGTTGGAAGCGCCCTCTTGGCGACATGGATTTTTACTATCAAGAGTATATATAATGTAAATGTAACTTAAAGAAATATATTTTAACTACATAAATTTTGAGATCACCTGCAAAGATCAGACAATGTGGAGGATCTAAGACCGAGGGTAAATCATTAAATTATAGGAATAGTAACGGTCCTAGATTTGATCCCTGAGGAACACCGGAATCAGCATGAAATTTTCCCGAAGTGTTTCCATTATGATCAACAATGAAATAACTGTTTCTCAAGTAATTTTTAATGAATTCAAGAAAATTCTTCGCCAACCCAAATTTACTAATTTTTATCAAAAGCACATCATGATTCACTTGATCAAAGGCTTTACGGAAGTCCGCAAATACTGTGCCCAAATGAGATTTATTTTGTAAAATTCAAAAGTATGATTTCTAAAAATATATAAATTAGTATTTACTGACTTCTGGGTCATGAAGCCATGCTGTTCAGGCGCTATGTATTTATTAGCGAATTTATACAGTTTCGAATTTATAATTTGCTCAAATAACCTATATCCTTTCATATCTTCGGAAGTACTTGGAATGATTCCTTTCCACATACATTTCGTCAGTCTTTGACATCTCCGAAAGAAATTGTGAAGGTGGACTTTACACGGCCGCACTATACATATACAAATTATGGGTTGATCAGGATGTATGTTTATTTTTCTTCCAACTTGAGTTTACTTGATATGAATGTCATAGTGATTCATCAAATATCAATGAAAAATTCTACATATTTTCAGATCTTATGCTCTTCAGCTCCTACAAAATTTCATTGGATACCCACTACCGTAAATACGTTCAGGATGGATGTTAAGGATCAATGTCCAGTATTAGGGGGCCTTGACCGCAAGACTTGGGACATTACAGGTACCAAGGGCAAGTTGAACATCGGAAGAATTTATCGTGAAGGAAAAGTAATAGTTGGTCCAGTTGCCTCTTATGACAATGATGTGTGGTTCTATTATCCTTCGAATGGAATTGAACTTCGAGAATCACATTACGAAGTTCTCGTATATCGTGGTCAACCTACAGTCGATAATGATACTGTAGTCAAAGAACTTTCGTATATCACATAAAAACAGAATGTTTGAAATTTTTTTGGTCTGTTTGTTTCATTGAAAATATAATCCATCCCAATTGTAAGTGTAACTGATTCACACGCCTTGATAAAGTGTTTTCAAAGACCGTAGAAACGTTGTGAGATTATTTGTAGCACTTTTGATTGAGATTGAAGAATTATACAAACAGTAAGAATTAAATTTCTAGAAAAAGGGAGAAAAATAATATCAGCGAAAATCTTTATCCTCATTATCATGAATCCATATTTGTAAATACTTTCGGAATATTTGAAGATAAAATCAATAATGGAGAGTGTTGAACAAATGATAAAACAGCAGAGCAAGCAAATATTCGTGCAAAAATTCAGTAACAATGTGAATTTGTAATTCATTCTCAGATCAAAAACAATTAAAGATTCAGTTCCGATAGTGAAATAGGTAACACACAAAAAATAAATCTAGGAATGCTGTTAGAAGTGAGGAGAGGAAGATGCGGAGTCTGTTAAAAAAAATATGGTGAATATTCTAATTTCGCAGGCTTCTTGCATTCAATTAGAGATTTTTTCATATTGGTACACTCGTCTCAAACATATGTTTACAATTTCAACTATTGAGCATGTTTAGTTTGTTGGTGAGAGGCATGAAAGTTAAAAGTGTTTTACGTGTTCGGCGATTTTCTGCTATAGAAAACAATGGATCAATGAAACTGTATCAAATTTTGCGTAGAAAATTAAGTTGAGTGTTTAAAAACACTTGAAATGTTGTCAGTGGCATACGGTAGTTGTACTCTGAATCCGAAAAAGTTTACTTTTCACAGAAGGTCAACAAGATGTGAATGACACGTCGATCCTGTGTCTTCATACAATGTACCATTATAGCAAGACCGAAGAGTGTTTGTTTATATATACAAAATTCATCGGCGTTAGAAAAGATGCAGTCAGACATATTAGTCACGTAACTGAAACTATCCCGGATGTTTATATGAGCATATTAATCTTCCGAACTTTGAAGTCATGAGATGTGTATACTCAGCAAAAAGTGAGTTTTCGGGTGACCTGCGTCGCACGTGGGGACGGTTACAAAGAAAGTTTTGAGAGAGAAACTGAGTGGGACGATACACCCGTGATTTATTCCTGGCTTTTTGAAAGATGAGGGCTGGAGAGTCTTGTGAGAGCCACGAAAGGAAGCGGTCACGAGAGCCCGTCAAGGGGCTCATCCTTCGGCAGTTGAGGTTAAGGATGGTGGCCAAAATAGTAGAGATAATTCATTAGGTGTGTGGTGCGAAATTCAAAGTAATTCAAAATGAAAGTGTTGGTGTTGAAGACACACCGAATCAACAGAACCTAGGGGCTGACCATGAACCACCAAAGGAGCGTTATGTAAGTGTTTGCTTTTTCGTCTATAAACTAATCAGTTTCTATTTGCAAAGACGTTATATATTGTTGGGTTCCTAACGGGGGTTATTTAGTTAGATTTCAGATTACAATTAATAAAAAAAAAATTGAAGGTTATACATCACTCTTCCTTTGGTGAAAATGAAACTAAAGTATTTCGTACTGTAAATAGCACAGTCAAATTCGCGGAATTTTCTTCGTTCGATTTTTTTTATTTCATAGAATTCAAAATTTTTCGTATTCATGATTTCACACATTGTTTTTTTGTTTGTTTGTCCATAGAGTCGTTGTTTTACTCAATACACTTTATATTTGAAACCTTGAACTTTCATTTTCTCTTAAACTGAGAAAAATGCCATCCTCGTAGAGTAAGATGAGAATTAGAAAACAAAATAAAATTAGAGATTCCTCAGTCAATCTATCGAGAAGAGAATAGCAAGTTAAAAAAGTATTTCAACTAAGATTGAAATTCAGTTAGAGCATATTTGGCATGACAGCCGCTGCTATTTTAATTAATTCAATTTTTTCAAAAATAAATGAGCCCAAGAATAAGTTTAGTTTGTTTCAGATGTCGGCATATTAGTTGACTCATGCCAACTTTTTCCGAAAATTTTGGGTATAAAGCGTGTGACATCGGAGTTCATTCCAAAATTGCTGAATTTTGAGAAAAAAAGTGTCGCATGAGCGTCACCCAGAAATTGTTGGATGACGTCAACGGCGATCCAGATTTACTTAAAAAAGTCATAACTGGTGACGAATAGTGAGTACATGGTTATGATATTGAAAACAAAGTCCAATCGTCCCAATGGAAGAACCCAGGAGAGCCAAGACCATGGTCTTACGGTCAATAAGGAGTATTATCTTGGGGTTATGCGCCACTTGCAAGAAGCTATACGAAGAAAACATCCGGTATTGTGAAAAGACAATTCATGGCTTTTGCATTACGACAATGCACTTGCTCACTCGTCTGTGCCACTTCGTAATTTTTTGGCCAAAAACATCTCTGCCACCGTATTCACCAGATTTGGCCTCCTGCGAGTTTTTTTCTGTCAACAAGATTGAAGAGACCAAAAAAAAACAGCGTTTAACGACGATAGAGGAGTTAAAAACGGTATCGCTGAGAGAGCTTAAGGATATACCAAAAAGTGCATATTAGAACTGCTTCAAAGATTGGAAAAAACGCTGACAGATCGGAACAGAATAGAAATTGAAGAGTGAATTCATACTTTTGAGAAAAATTTAAATTCAACTCATTTTTCAACAGACCTCGTATTTGAAGAAATTCTTCTTTAGATCATCAGTGGAAGAAATGAATATATCGTGGATAATGATTTGTAGGTGAAATGAAATGTTTCTATCTCACGTTTATGCACCACCCTTTAAAGTAAAAAATGTGAAGTATGAAGGCATCCATCGTTCCCATTAATTTACATTGTTACAATTTTCTTATAGTAGAAGTTAAAGTGGAAGTTTGGTATATGGTTCAGCCATTAATAACAATCAGTCGGAGAAATTTTCATTTCTGTAGTTTCATATAGTATGCGAACTCTCTTGTTGAAGAATTGAAAGTAGTGGATTGCAGAAAGGAGACTTTCATTCCACTAGAGTTCTCTTTTCGAAGTATTGAGAGCATTGGTATGATTTTCTGGCAACTGTTAAAATGAATCTATTCAACAACAGATGGCAGACCTAGAGCATCCTATATATTTTGGGATGTTTCGGTAATATTTTTTTATAATTGAGTAAATTATTCCCTTTTAAATTACGGTCGTGGAAATTGGTTGACTGATTTAAATAAAAACACAATAACAACTTTCACATTTTCTAATGTACCGTAGAGTTTGTCGAGAGTTTTTTTTCATTTTTATGTACTTACCTTTTCATATTTTTTTACATTTCTATTGCTCTGAGCGTTTTCTACAATGAATAGCAAAACCTTTAATGATTATCTGAAACATATCTATAACAAAAATGGGCCAATAAAGTGGCCTGCAAGATCACCAGATCTTACTATTTTGGACTATTTTCTATGGGGGTCATTGAAAAATGGGATTTACACTTGCAGAGATATAGGAAATGTGGAAGACTTGAGATTTAGAATTTTAGCAGCAGCAATACAGCAAAGGAGTGTATTAAGGGCAATAAATAATATGAAAAACGAGTTTAAAAATGTCCAGAAATGGAAGGACATCAATTCGAACATTTATTGCGCCATTAATTTTTTGGTGTATATAAATTACTTCATTTCAATTATCATTAAAATTATAGTGTTCGTTTTGGATGTTATTATTGCTATCATTTTTTTTATCCTTATCAAAACACATATAGGTACTATATTTTTGTTGTAGATATGTTTCAGATAATCATAAAAGGTTTTGCTATTCGATCCAAAAACGCAAACACCATCCAACTTCTTCAATATATTACATATGAACATTCAGGGACTCTCCGGTAAATGTGACTGCATTAGTGTCCTGCTTACATCGAGCCATGTGGATATAGTTTGTATTGAGGAGCATTGGCTCAGACAAGGAAAATTGCAAGTAACCGTTATCAAAAACTACAAATTAATCTCCAGCTTCTCGCGTACCTTCAACCGTCGAGGGGGAGTATGTTTATATGCGAAGAAAAATCTACCAGATGTTAAACAAGTTCCTGTAGCTCACTGTATAGAAAAATCATTTGAAGTTTGTGTAGCTAGGATATATTTGTCAGGGGAAATGTTTTTTAATTTATATTGTATCTATGTACAGAACACCAGATGTAGACTTTAGGAAATATTTGCATCAGCTAGAAATATTGCTGCATGATATCTACAACACTAGAGACCTTTACATTTCATGTGGGGATTTTGATTTTCTGAAAGAAAGCACTAATAAATTGATGCTACTCAATTTGATGGGAGAATATGACATAGAATATCATATCAATGAACCAACCAGAATAATCAGTCATACTGCCACCTGTATTGACATTTTCTCTAACTCTGAGGATGTCAAAATAAGTATTGAAAATTCTTATGTTTCTGATCATACACATCAGTTGTGTGTACTCAACCTGGAATAGATCATGGCACCGAGTATTGTTACAAAAGAAAAATCGGCTGTAGTAATATGCAGACGTTTCAGCAAATTTTATTGAGGGTATCATGAGGTGATGTTTTTGATGCACCAACATTCAAAGAAAAATTTGAAATATTTTACACAACTTTCTTATACTATTATAACACTGAGATAGAGGATTTGCACAACCAGTTATGTGAAATGAATAGTATCAGAAAACAAATTAATAATCCTGAATATACAGCACGTTATAAACAATTTCGAAAACTATATCGCGATAAATAAAAAGAGCAAGAAACAAATGAATGATCAAAGGCTATAAAATTCTGATAATATTATGAAAGAAAGTTGGAGAATAATAAATGAATCTAAGTCTAATAATGATATAACGTACCCTGTGACTATCTCTGGTCTGGATTCCTGGCCACACTGGCTTGGAAGGCAACGAGGCTGCTGACTCCCTTGCAAAGGAGGGTGCTGCAAGTAGCTTCATCGGACCAG
>WOGR01006351.1:0-13135 GCA_015342045.1 Leptinotarsa lineolata | reverse complement strand
TTCATGGGGAATATCTTGAAAAACAATAAAGTAATTTTCGATGATTATTATTTGTTTTTGTTCTCTAATCACGAAATATAAAAGGCAACCAACGTATAATTGCAGCGTCTATTGAATTCCTGGTATCTAGCGTGAGATACTTACTGTAAATGCACTTCGGGAAATGGCCTTGGCTATATCTGTAACATGGGGTAGTCCATACATAACACCTCTAATCGTTAGGGTTGATTTATCAAACCTGATTTCTAATCCTAAGATCTTCAATAGGTATGCACTGATTTTCTGTATCGGAGTCCTGTCTGGTTCTTCTGGGTCCTCCAAATTTCTTCATCAGTTGAACTGAGATCAGGTATGTTGCAAGACAGATCATAACGATGTACAGGAATATTGTCCACAAACTAATATCTGACGAAACATTGGGTTCTGCTTCTTGAAGTTTATCTCGTACATGGTCCATTTGATTTTGAATACTCTTCAAATCGTCAAGATTTAGTGATTCGAGTCGTTTATTCAATATTTTTCAATAGGTTCTCCTCGGGCTTGATATCCAGATGAGGTACTTTTAGAACTTTTGTTTCAATATTAGGGTTCTTGTGGGTTTGTAGAATGGTGATCGCTACTTTTAGTTTTCTATCACATTGGTCCTTTTTTCTTCTTCGTTTTTACACTTTGACGAGGTCGTTGTTTCATTTGGAAATATTGCGATCCACTGGTTGATACTGTTCTTCAAATTTTTTTATCGCGTAGTTTTATGGGTTCTGGATGTCAATTTTAATATGTTTGCTTGAATCAGATGAGATGCACGTCGCATGAAGATTGTTCATCGGCTGGATTTGCCTCTGGTCGGGTACACAAAGCTCCACCTGGAATGGCTTCTTGACATGGTTCATTAGAAAAGATATAGTGATGCTCATTGACAAAAAGGAATTCGTTTTCTGGGACGATAATTTGGTATAGATTTGGTTTGGTCTTAATAGGAAGAGAGTAGAGGGGATAATAGGTATAGTCGTTCGGTTTGGCGACTGGAACTTCGAAAATGAATACTATTTTTGTTTCTTTCTGGTATGCTTTGATAGTTGTTACTTTTTCGGAAGAACAACTTCACTACAATGATGGGAGATATCTTGGAATTCTTCGAGAAAATCATCGGCTTCTATAATGGATGGGTGTAGAACCGCTATTTTGGCAAAGGTGGTGGCAGTCTCCAGATATTCCAGTAACCTCAGGATGATATTGGTGGTAGCTATCAATTGTGTGAATTCTGCATTCATATTCAGTTGTTCATATGTTTCAGCATACATGTTATTTGTTCCTTGATTGCACCTTCTAGCTGTTCGTGTTTCAGTTGGATTGGTAGTTGATTCATCACTAGTGTATGTATTGTGGAATTGAATTTTTCTATGGCTTTCATGGTAAGAGAAATCTATTCATCTTGTAACAGTTTTTGTCTATTTTGCTGACCTGGGATTCTTTGAATTGCATCTTCATAGCGTTGCCCATCTTCCGCATCTGAATTGCCGGTTATCACTTTCACAAAACTGCCGAGAACATTGATCAGTCCTCGTTTTATTCGAGTCAATATTAGTGTGGGGTACAATTGTATCAATTTAGCTTCGATTTCTTGTTGTTGTTGATCCATTATGTTAAGACAGTTTTTCATATCCTCGCTAGAATCAGGACCATGTTTTGGAAAACCGAAGTTTATATGACTAGTAACATCCTTCAATGAATAATTGAAATTCTTGAATCAGGTCCTGGAGGTCAAAGACTCTGATGAAGGTCCAATAATCTATTATATTTTAGACTGTGCCAAGTTTTTGAGACAGCAGTCCCGGATTTTCGGTTATTTTTGTTGTAGTTATTGTTGAGAGTTTGACTGTCCCAAGGATCCAGTGGATTGTTCTGGAACAATAGCGTGTCTTAAGTTATCAAAATATACCCTGCGTTTTTGATTGTTACTGTTTAATATAATGCATATTTGTTATTTTTGCAAACTAGGTAAGATTTTGTAGAATTTTCTATCGATTGCTCCATGTATTTTCTGTTGATTGCTTTATAAGTGTCATTGATGCCTCGATGATTGGTTTCTCCCTCGTGATAATTCTTGATAAGTTCTTCTTGTTCCAAAGGAACTTCTACAACTATTGTTCTGGTCTCACACCTTACCAAAATTGGATGATCTCAATTGAAGGTGGTACAAAAAGTTTTACAGAAATCTTGATACATTTTTCTTCATTTCCTGTGCAATTTGTGTCTTCAAAATTGTTCACTTCATGAATCTCGATGGGCCCTCGATGTTGATTGATTCAAATAGGTCTATAATCAATTTCACATTGCTCAGGTTTATTATTGTTGTTGAAGACTTTCCGTCGTTAACTGTAACGTATGCTGCTGGCATTTCCAAATCATGAAATTTTTTATAGCTTATAATTCCTCATTTAGTGATTTGTTGACCGGCATCTCCACAATATGTTCAGTTTGAGGGAGAAGTTCCATATGGAAAATTGATTTTTCGACTTTTTGCGTTTTCTTCGTTTCTCTTGCTCTCCTTCGAAATGAAGTGGAATGATTGCTTCTTTTGTTAGGAGCTCGTTCCTGTCCAAGTTAATTGATGCTCCAATGTTTCGCAGCAAGTCGATTCCAATAAGTTCATCGTATTTAGGGATGACATCGAAAATGAAGATTTTTGACAAAGATCAGGTCTTCTGAAAATTTTTGATAGTGTCATAGTTATGCTATAGTTGTGCGTGGAAATATTTTGAGCTGAGGGTATCTGAAAATGGTCCGCTTGAATATGCTGTTGATATAATGTGTGAGCCGAACTTGTACTGAGGAGGGTTTTTGCTGAGCTGGTGTCTATCATGAATTTTGGATTGGTTTCAGGAAAAATTATCAACGGTAGTTTGGAAATAGATGTAGCGTTAATCTCAACTAAGTCATTGATTTGTCATGTTGAGTGATCCGAAAATTTTGGCATTCTATCGGTTCATATCCAGGAATTATTTGTTCCTGTGTTTCTGGAAAATTTTCGTACAGTTGATAGTTTTATTCTTCTTGTTGATCGATTGAGTGATACTGATTGTATCCATGATCTATATTTTCATTGGCATAGTCCTTATCTTGAGAGAAATATAGTTCTTCAGGCACAAAGGTTGGTTTAGATTTGGATTGTGTGTTTTTTTTTTAATTTTCTTGATGACGTATCCATTGGTGTTGGTCTGGGTGCTTGACGGAATGGATTTGGTTGTAAAACATTCAATTGTGTATATCTGTCTTGTTGGTTACTTTGCATTGTAGACGGATTCCAGGCGGGTGGTTGCCTAAAGGACGGTCTTTGGAATGTAACTTGATTTTGTGGTGTAAAAGGTCTATTTGGTCTCTGACTAATGATTTGGCGATTTTATGAGAATCTTGGAGTTGGACGAATCACTGGTTTCTTGGTTGTGGGCTAGTGAGCGGTAATGTGTGAGTTTCTCTCCTTTGTTTTGCACTTATATATGAAATATTTTCTTCACTTAAAACTTGAGATAAAGCTGTTTCAATATTTTGGGGTCCTCTTGAACGAATGATTGATACTAGTGGTTTCTTCAATCCTGTAAAAAATGCTTTCAATGTGAGGCTATCATATGAGCTGGTTTTGACAACTCAAACTTATGGATCAGGTTCATTGCAGGTAAGATTTTAAAGAAGGCTTCTTGACATTGAGAACCATAGTGTTGTGGTGAATCGTTATTTCCTTGTCTCAAAAGCATAAGGTCTCGAAGCAGTGAATTTTCGTCTCTTTGATCGGCAAAATTTCGTTAAAGTAATATTCGAAGTTCTGCCCAAGACGTCATTTCCCTTGCTCCGGTGATAGTTTTTGCTCTCCCTGTAAGTTTATTTTTATGTACGTTATCAAAAACCTATTGATGAAGACTGCTGGATCCTCTCTTTTATAAAACTGTTCCACTATGAGGTCACATGCTTCAATAAAATCTGCCAGTTCTGCTGGTTCACCTTTGAATTTTAGGATAGCATCCAAATAACTTGTTTGAAAAACGGTCATTTCGTCAGGTTGTTCTTGGTTGTTTTTTTTTTTTGGTAATTCGCTTTAAAGATTAATATTCGAAATCAAATTCGCGAGATTATCAATTTCAGACATAAAAAAAAGAATATAAGGGGTGTCACTGTTAAGGATTGAATTGGGATAATTGAGCAATCACCTAAATGAAATTTTGTAGTATCTTCATTGGTAAAAATGGTCCTGAAGTGGTAACAAAAAAATCGTCAGTGGAAGATTGATCCAGAATAGCTTTCGCTTAACTGCTTCCACTGGGGATGAAATTAATTGAGTGTTCCTGGTATTCCAACAGGTTGATTTCCACTGGTTATCCAATCAATATTGTATCCAATTATTGGATAACCAGTGGAAATTGGACAAATCTCGTTCAACGATCGATGCTGAAGCTTAGCTTTGCAACGGACCGCCTTTAGGAGCCTTGTTTATCTTTGATATTCGGGGGGGATCGAGTCTTCAGTCAATCACATAGATTGCACTTTCATAGTGGAAGATATAATCGCCTTCACTTTCAGGTTTGTTCTTTTTAGGACAGTTCAGTGGTTCAGCCTAGCATCACTGATGAGGCCATGGCTGGTCCAAATAGCGCTATCTTATATTGTATCACAAGATTATTGACAAACAACAAACAGACAGGCCAAAAGAATTTGGTAATCATCGATTGCCGTTGATTACCTGGCTAACGCTGTTCTCAACAAAATATGGAACGATGACACCGCCAGCCCAAAATCCATACCAAACAGTAACTTTTTCGGGATGCATCCCAAATTGAAAATTTTGTTTGTTAACGTACCCATTCATTCAGAAATGGGCCTTACTGCTGAAGATGATTTTTCAATGAAAATTAGGGTCAGTTGCCACCTGCTTCAGAGCCCATTCAGCGAACACACGTCGATGTTTACCTTCAGTTCCAGTTGTACGGGTGCAGGTTGTATTCTGCAAAAGGCTGAGTTTCTGTGAGCGACGCGAAATCGACTGCACACTCTTATAGACAGCGGCGATGTTTTTGGCAGTTCTTGCGTTTCGTCGACATACGGGAGTTGTTCGATCGTTTACAGAACCAGCGGACTCAAATCTATTCACCACATTGTGAATAGTCACCCTTTTTGATGAAACAATTTTATTATTTGAACGTGTTGTTGAATACTAAATCCGTCCATGGTGATTTGGCAAAACAAACTGAATAAATGACAATTGATTTGACAGATGTAGCTTCAATAAGATGGCCGTTATCAATTGTCAAAGTTCGAAAGTCCACGTTGGAATCCCTGTCGAATTTCTGGTTTCATCATTCAGATTTGAGTTGTCAATTTGGTATATCCCTTATACTTACACACGTTTTCACACACATCGTCCTTTTTCGACCGGTGAGAAGTTTCAATGCGTTTTTTTACTAACAGAACACTTAAAATAACACCTACTGTCTTTCAACAAAAAAGTATCATCGATAATAAACTCGATCGATGTGTTTGTTACATAGACGGTCGATAAAAAAACGGACGTCCAAATTTCGGTAATAGCGCGAATATGAGTACTTCCACACACATTGATCCTCCAGTTTAAATTTATTCCAATGATCTATACAAATAGCTACAAAATATAATTTTCTAATAAAATTTTTTCATTAACGAACTACTCTTTTGATTATAATAGTACGGAATTGCAGTATAGTTCTAATTGAATGATATAAATATCCGCAATCCTCGATAGGTATGAAAGAGAAAGAGAAGTTGGCGGTGAAACTTCCGGGTATGGTAGCGACAATCCTAACAATACCTCCGACTGTATCCCTAATTGGAATCAATCAGGATACGAGTCCTCTTCCAGCAGAGACGACAGACCGAAATGGGGAGACAAAGGAGTTGGAGTTGGAAAATTCTGGCAACCTAAGGAAGAATCCTTCGACAAATATTCGGGCAACGAGCCTCCAAACTGGGTCAAGAGGGGTTTGCAGGATGGGGAAATAGAAGTTAGCAACACGTCACCAGCTGAGTCACCGGAACAAAGATACGAGGAGAATGATAGACCCTGTTCAGGTTCCAGCTATTCCCATAGGCGGTAAATATTTGTTCATCTATTTGTGAAATATAAGTTTTCCCAATATTCTAAAAGTGATTTCGAGTAAATAGATCCTCAAAACCCATTATATTAGTTATTGAATTGTATAAGGCTCTCGTGGTTCACGTTATTGCTCTTTTTGAGAAATGTTGACCGTCACGAGGTCTATTTGCGCGTTTTTCACTTTTCGTCAACAAAAGTGGCTGTTTCAGCAATACTGTTTCAGTGAAGTATGAACGGCGTCCTTGGCTCCTTAATTTTCATCAAACATATGAAATATTTCTGCAGATCGTTTTGATAGGTCATATGTATTTCGACAAGGTGTGCAATTTTTTCCTGAGTCCAGTCTGCCAGGTCTGCTTCATGGCTATTCGCAATCCACCTCAAAAGGTAGTCGAGAGCAGTACACACCCCTATTGTGTCAATTTACTACTATTTCTGTCCCTTGTTTTACCTTATACGTTTATGATTTTCATCGATTAGTTTCGATATATTCATTATTTCTCGATTTCTTTACAGATCTGTCGATATCTTAGGGCATTTTACCTTCATTCTAGTCAGTTCATAATTACAAGTCCCAATGTTCTCAGAGGTTTCAAATCAATCAACAAAATCAGAAGTCTCACACAAAAAAAACTAATAGTTGGCAGTTGTGTATCCTCATCTCTGATTTAAAATAAATCTTATATAAATTCATGGTCGATTTTAGTGAGGATAATTTCCTTATTATTTGTTTGTCATCTTTCTTCATTTGATTCATTTCTATATTTTTTTTCCTGTAAACATTCAATTCGTCTTTGATGTTCCATGTTCTTCTTTTTTCCGTTTTCTTTATTCCACATTTTAATACTACTAACCTTTTTTTTTCGAATGTTTTGTTATTTATCTTCACGTCTTCACTTACCATCATTCATATATTCTTCTCGGGTTCTCAACAACAATTCCATTTTTTAAATGTGTCATGTCTGCAGATGCACATACATAAGAGGTCAAAATATACCAATAGACTCCATCGAAATGGCTGAAAGAGAAAGAAGAAGACAGGTAGCCATGGCTCACCAAGAAGCTATTCGTCAGCAGTTAGCAGAACGCGAAAAACAAAGACAAGAAGAAAGAGAAAGGCGTATGCGAGAAGAACAAGAAGAAGAAAAACGGATAGGAAGAGAACGGGAGATTGAAAGGAAACGGAGGGAAGAGGAACTGCAAATAAAAAAAGAAAAGCAGGAGAGGGAAAGGAGGAGAAAAGAAGCGATAGAAGAAGCCATTGATTTGGCTCAGAAAGAGGCACTGGCTTTGAAAACAAAAAAATATAAGGAGATCAACATCATAAATGATGCCAAGAATATAGAAGAAAAGGATTGTGCTGCGAATCGTACAGAAAATTCTCCAAAATCTGAATTACCTGAAGTGACACCAAGAGGTAATGTGAAATCGGAAGAGAGGAAAAGTCCAAACTATGAACAACTGAATAATACAAGAACCAATCCACCAAAATCTGAACATCTCAACACAGACATAAACAATAAGTTAGAGATAAGAGGAAAGGGTATCAATTCACCACGACCGAACCAGTTACAAAATGTTTCAGATAATTTTGTCCCACTATCAGAGAACAGCCAGGGTACCTCTAATCAAAATACGAATATGCATTCATTACATCCTCCAACACTTGAGAGCAACTTGGCGGCAATGATACCAACATCCCTGGAGGCTTTGCAAACAATACAATATGCTTTATTGGTACCTGCAACACCCCATAATATTCCACTCGTTGGAATTCCTCTCACCGACAGAAGTTGTAGTACATCTCGAACTGAAAATAGAATTCTAACTCCAACACAGTATAGAAACAAAAACAGAAAATCCTGCGACAGTAGTACTCAAACGGAAGAATCGGTGTTTGCTCGAACAGAAACATCGTCAGAAAATAGAGAAAAATATAACAGAGATAAGTTAAATAGTATAGATCTGACATACGATAATAAGATCAGAAGAGAGAGACGGAGTAGGAGCGAAGGTTTGGAAGACAGGCCAAAATGGGGTGCAAATAGACCACCGACTAGGTATTTAAAACAAAGTGAGAAGGACCCACTCTATCAAAGAAAAAAAATGAGGCAGAAACTGAGGGAGAGCAAGGGTTATGACGATAAGAATTCCAGTGATGATAGCCAAACAGCTTCACCCCGTTCGTACAGGAGAAAAGGATACTCTGAGAAAAGACACACTAGAGAACATTGGAGGAAGAATGAAATGTTTACGAGAAACGTCAGAATGTACCAAACTGAGATGATTCCGCTAGAGTCAGATAAGGATCAGCTTTACTATAAAAGAAAAGAGTGTTGTTGTATGTGTAGATGTGGTCACAGGTGTTCAGTTGATAATGTTAAAGTTGATATTTTAAAAATAGAGCACAACTCTCCCAGAAAGGATACTCAGTATAAATCCGAGCGATCTGATCATTTACCTGATGTAGAAGTAAATAATGACATTCTTGAGAAGTTAGCTTCCCTACATGACGGGTTGTTGATGAAAAGGGACCAGTGGGAAACCACTCCCAGTTCTCCTTCCATATCATCAGCGTACAGACAATAATTTTCAAACAATTGACATATAATATATCAAAAGCGTAGATCTCAAACACTTTCCTCACTCAATAATTGCTCAAATATATTATTTATATCCCGTAGATTTTATAATGGCAAAACTAGATGATTTCTTGAATAAGAAGAAGGAAACAGCTCCAATTTTAGATTTATCAAAAACTGTTGCGAATTCGAAAGAAGAATTCAGACGGCTCCTGGAGAAAGTTCCAGATTTCAAAATGAAGGCGGAAAGGGTGTTGCCAGAGAGTATAAAAATCAAGGATAAGGGCTTCAAGTTCAAATCTGGCAAGAAACAGATGAAGGCTACCAAAGACAAGTATACTTTCATGGATCCACTACCACTGGAAATGAAAAATTTGAAGCTTGATGATCTCGCAGCTGTATCAATCGATTGGAAAATGTTAACAACTCTTCGACCAAAAAGTAAAGTGGAGGAAAATTATTTTTCCAGGTAAGTTTTTTTACTTTCAGTTGAGATTAGTTGATCGGTGCTTAATGTTTCATGTTGTCACATCTGTTTGAAGATTTTGAAACAAGAAACGCACTTCCTGGTTGTGTAATTGATGAAAATTATGATCAACGAGAAACGAACTATTGAAGTTCGGAACACAATTTTTGTAGAGAATCACAAATTTACAGAGACATCAAGAGTTTCATAACAGTTTGATGTGATTGACAGTATCCAATGAAATAAAAATGTAGTATCTGTCGATTTATAGACTGATTTATTGTTTCACTTTACAATCTGGTGAAAATAATTCACATACTAACATTTTTTGGATTTCCATGAAGCTGAACTTAAAATGAAAATGCACAAAAGTAGGAAGATAAAAACCTAATAGTTATTTTTTTGAATGGATATAAGATCCTTCTCAGTAAAAAAGTTAAAAAAATTTAATCATAGATCGAAACTGGAATTCAAATGGCGGTCAGTAAATTTGACAGTAATGACATGTACACAATGTGTAAAAATGAGTTTTTGCACAAACCACTTGTGATACTATAGGTCATCACGTAAGTATAGGATATCCCAGCGTAGCCAGTAACTCTTTACAACTCCAACAAATTTGAAATTTTGCCACCAATATTATTGAACTCACTTCTTCAGTCAACTTCCAACCCACTTCTTCCTCCTGGTTGAGGTCTTAAAATTCAGTCGTTTATTCTTGAAAACCATTATTCTGGTATTCCTCCACACTTATACCACTACTTCTGCTCTGAGATGTTATTTCCAACAAATGATCTGCAGATGCTTCCATTTTCTTCAGTTTCTTCTTTCTTGAGAAATTGTTTATTCGCATATGACTAGCTTAACGAAACAGGTTATTCGAGTGTCAGGTGTTATTTCATGAGAAAAGTCGGTACTTTCAACTTCGTTCTCTTTCCTTTTTGAAATAGTTTTCGCAGTATCGATATATGAGGCATTCATTAACATATATTGTTTACACTTTTGATCGAGGATTGTTCTTCAATTTGTTTCACGAATTATTTTGGAGCTTAAGGTTAAATTTATTAGTTTCTGAATGGTTCCTCTCTTTATACTAGTATTGTTGTTATATTGTTTCCAGGGCTCCGACAATTCGTGGATATTCGTTTGGAAACTTCATTTCTGACATATTTTGTTAAATTTTATTGCGCTTGACGTCCACGAGATGAAACTAGTCAAGTAGCTAGTACATGTCCCACTATGAGTCTCATTCAATGGTTGGGGTTTCAAAGTTTCATTCTGCTATTGTCTTTTGGACCGTGGCAAGACGTTTCTTGTAACATTCGGTGTGAGGTTTTTAGATCCATGACCTCGTTATTCTATGTACTTTTATTTTGTCTTTCTTCACCTGAAATTTTCCAAAGTTATTAATTTTTTGATGTCAGGAACTCAAAACTATCTACTAACAAATATCTTCTTTTTCCAGTACTATTTATCAGCCATTGTACGGTTATACTTTGAAAAACACTTAATTGAACGAATATTATTTACTAAATCATTTTTGCTAACATAATTATTTGTTGTCATTCATCTGACACTATGTATGGTATCAACTTAAACGAAGAATGCTCGATTTACTCACATTCCAATCAAATCGTACGGAATCATTTCATTTCTTCTAGTATCATCTGGTAACATGACAGAATGGTTGTTGATTTATCAATGAAACAATTAGGAAGATTATATCAATTCCATAACTTTTTTCCTGGAAATACAATATAATTGAAAAGTTTCCTCTCTTTTACTGATGATTAATAAATAAATGATAGTTGAAAAGATTAAGTAACGAAGACACTGCAAATATTTCAATAAATTTGATTACCTATGTCTATGTTCCAATATTTCAATGTAACTTTTATAAATTCCATTCAAAAATAGAATTTTTTCCGTTAACCAGCTGTCGCACCCCTACGAAAAACAACCCTCAGAAGTCGAAACTTGTGCGAGCTAAGGGCTAACGAGGTCTTACCTTTCAACGTGTGATTCCTAACACGGTTGCAGAATCATCCCTGCTTCTACTAGATAAATTGTCTCGAGAAACATATCTGGTCGAGGTTGGGATCGATGCCACAACCTTCCAATCGTGAGTCGGGCGCACTACCACCGCGCCAATTCTGCTACAAAGTTATGAAACATTCAAATTCAATTGACAACTTGAATTGCATACCTGTTATATGTTTCAATTACATTTCTCAATTGTTAATGCACTTAATAGATGGTTAATTTTTATAGAATGGTGGAGCTAGGAAAACTTCAAATTAAGAGCCGGGCTCAAGAAAAACGGCAGTTTCAACTCGATCCCCAGATAAGGAAAAGCAAAAATAAGGCAGGAATCGTGGAAATGAGAATTATTTCTTGTGTAGACTGTGGAGAAGATTTTTGTAATGGTAAGTTGGTTTTTCCTAATGGTAAAATATTCAAGTGGTAATTATTGTAGGAAGAGCTTGCAGTAAATTTGGATATGATTCGTTTGTTAGAATACAAGAAACACCAAAAACATCTCAGAAAATTATGTCTCCAGCATCAGGTACTAAGATAAAGAGGAAAATGAGAAGGAAGTCGAGATCTAAAAGCAAAACGAAGAACAGGGATAAATCCAAATCCAAGTCTCCTAGAAAAAGTCCATCCAAATCCAAGACAAATAAATAAAATGTTAAGAGAAATTAGTACCAGTGTAATGACAGTTGATAAGTATGTTGGATACCAATAGAATTTGGTGTTTTGCTCAACTGAAAAATTATTTCATTCCTCACCTATACTCATTATTTCATTATTAACAAAGTCTGAACAACTGAATTCGTCATCATCAAGAAAAGTTAACAGAAGTACAAATTGCAAAAAAATCGTGTAAAAAACAATAAAGAAGATATATAGTGCTATCGAGTATGTATTATAAAGAAGTAGAGATATGATAATTGAATTGAATATTGTAAAACTCTATAGTTTTTAACCACTCGCAAAAACGCGGTGAATTAAAGATGGTGGTATAAATAAAAAAACCTTCAGAAAAACATATTTTATTTCCGACCAAATCTTTCATTTATCAAATATCATAGAATTATATTATTAAAGATTATACTCAATTGATTTATATAATCTGAAAAGTAATTTCGGATTGTTTCGAGAATTATCAATTTCAGATGTTTGTCTAAAACTATCTAGACCCAGAATTCATTGACGATCTTCAAGAAGATCCTCATTACAATTCTGAAGTGTTACCATTAACTCATTTCTCAATCTGAAAGAATTTTAGGTTGTTCCAAAACTTTCGTTTCAAAAGTATTATGAGATTACTTGGAACTGTAGTATCTCAGTGAGTACTTATTTAATTTGATCGAAATAAGCGACATTTCACTTTTGCCAACATAACACAAGTCGACTAAATCCGTGCTCGGATTCGATGAAGTCGACGATGACTGTTTTTGCCTGGTCCTGATTGGCGAAGGTTCTACCGGTGAGAAAGTTATCGAAGTGCTTGAAAAGATAGTAGCTGGCTGGCGAGAGGTAGTATGGTGGATGAGGCAGAACTTCAACACTCAATTTGTTCAGTTTTCGGACGGTGATTTGTTAAACGTGCGAACAGGCGTTGTCGTGGAGCAGAATCGGATCTCTTCTGTTGACCAGTTCCGCTGCTGCTGACGTGATTTTCGATACATTTCGACAATTTCTTCACAATAGGACTCTGCTGTGATGGTTTGTTCCGGTTGCAGGAAGTTATAGTGAATCACACGAACCGCTGACCACCATACAGTAACCATGGTCTTTTTTCGTGGGTTTTTGCCTTTGAAAAGTGCCTAAGTGGTTCATCGGGGTCCAACCACTCTCCTGAACGTTTCCAGTTGTCGTAGAGAAGCCACTTTTCTATCACACGTGACGATCCGATCCAAAAAAGCATCGTTTTGGATCTGCAGAAGCAAAGAAGAACCCACT
>WOGR01006350.1:0-13135 GCA_015342045.1 Leptinotarsa lineolata | reverse complement strand
GAAAACTGCAAATAAAAAAATTAAATTTCTATACTTACTTTTCTTCAGATTGTTGACGTTTCGGATAAAATCATTTTTCGTTTTCGAAACCCAAAAAAAATCACTTATCAGCAACATTTGAAATGCAATGACACGTGTCAAAAGAATAAAATGTCCATATGTTATAATTGAACACTCAAATACAGTAAGAAACATATACACCTTCTCAAAAAATGTTTTTGAACTTTCATCTACCCTAAGACAACTGATCGATTATTATAATTTTTTTCACACCGTAGTATGCACTGGTCAGGCCCTATCCCCCGAAGCCCCGATACATTCGGGAGGACGCGCCAGCATTATCAACCAACGACCACTTCCCCACCGTGAATCCGAGAACCATGTACCCTGAGCACATGATTCTAATTATTATTATCATTAAATTCACCACAAACACTTGATTCTGAGCTCATTTGAACCATATTTCAAATGAATAATAGAATTTTTGTTTCAGAATGATTCCTGTCGGTTCCCGTTGTTTTCGTGTAAAAACAAACTCTGTATTGCTTCCAGGTGGAAATGCGATGGTTATAACGATTGTGGTGACAATAGCGATGAAGAAGGGTGTTAGGTTAGATCAAGAGTGGGTCTATTCGATCCACCACTTGTACTTAAGTCTAATGGAAGTTAAAATTATTTTACTCAATTATGGAATTTGGTTATTACAATTTTTAATATTCCATCTTTTACTGTATTTTTATATTTTATAAATGTGCAAAAATGGTTACCTAAACAAGGCTATTCATTTCTTTCTATGAGGACTCGTAAACGGTAAAAGATAGAGAGTTGGTTAGAGTATGGCAAAGTTGTGTATTTTAGAGTCCTATTGAATGATGTAATATAATAGAATGTAGCCCTATCGATTCCGGAGATATACAGGAAAAACAATAAAATTACAAATTCTACTTTTACCTGTATCTTCTTTATTCGCGAAGATATTAAAAAAACTGTCTTAACTGTGCCATTGGAATATAAGAATATGTTCATACAACTTCTGTACGGAATTTCATTTGACTTGAGCCACCCCGATCTTTTAATTTTTGAAAACGGTCCTGTATTTTCTGTTTGCAATTGATTTCATTTTTCATGGAATGGAATCAATCCTCACGTTTTTCTATGCACCTTTAAAAATTCTTAGAAAAAGATTATAATACCCCATTTTTTGCCAGTTACTGAAATACGTACCCGAAAGTTGCTAATGTCTTTGGTTTCTGAGTGTAATACCGATAAAAATTCAGTACACTATGAAAACAATTTTTGGTAATAGAAACCATAGAAAGAGTTACAGTGCAACAAAAATATTTGAAAATTTATCCCGAAAGGCGTCAACCAACATAAAGACTATTACAATCCGGACACTTGAGCTTATAAATTCCATATTTCTCCATCTTGTCCACTTCATCTTGGGCATTGAAAAGGAAATTAGATAACCTGGAAAATTTACGTACAGAATAATATACCCTCAGATTAAACAATCAGAAATCAAGAAATTTTCAACTTTAACATATTTTGGTAGAACAGACACAGTTGCGGAATTTTTCAGAAAAAACAATGTGGAAGTGGCATTCGGGCCACGTGCCCGGTTATCTAATTTCCTTTTCAATGCCAATGATAAAGCAGACAAGATGGAATTTATAAGCTCAAGTGTCCGGAGTGTAATAGTGTTTACATTGGACAATGTGGCAGAAATTTATCAAATTGGTATGCTGAACATGGAAGGTCTTTCAGACTAGGTAAAAATGATTAGACGTTTTCAAACCATTCCTTGGAATGCAACCAAAAGTTCCCGAATCTAAACGATACGGAAATTCTGCACTATGCAGGCAAAGGTGGAAAACTCAATTTGGAAATCTTGGAAATTCATAAACATAAGCGTTGCGGATGTAACCCATTAAATGACCAAATTGACCTGGTCTACTCGCCGGTAGCGGTAGCGTTCCCACATTGTCACAGGTAAACAAAATTCAGGTAATCAAGTCATTAAGAAACGTCTGTTATTACCTGTTGTGGTTATATAGGTATGTGCACATATAGGTTATGAAGTTGCTTTTTGGGTTGCATGCAATAAAAGTTCAAAGAATGTACAAAAAAGAGTCATAAGGGCCCTCTGCAGGATTTAGAGTCGAGACTCCTGCAGAAAATATTTCAAACGTCATCAGATCATCACAGTGGTGTCTATTTTCATTTTGGAAACATCGTGCTTGATGTTTCGACTGTATTCTCAAAATTTCTGGTTTAAAGTTGAAATTTCGAGATTAAAGTCGGAATTTCCAAGAAAAAAATAATAAAAATATGTGGCCCTTCTGAGCTTCCATAATAAGGAATTGTTCATTATCTTTTTTTCTCCATTACTTGGTGTACGATTTGAGTATAAGCACGCTTATGTGTTCTCCTGTTGTTTTGGTATACCTGTTGTATTTTTCTTATGCACATATTTTCCGGTTAGATTGAAAGTGGTGATGCTAATGGAGGAAAACTTTTGTAATGTTACTGTAATGTTCTTTCTGTAACGTTTAGCAAAGGAAACCAAAATGATTTTAAAAGATATCTGACAGGACTTTGCTTTTGTTTTGCCGCTTTACTCAGTTATAATATTTCCAATGATGATGAACTTCCCTCCTCTAGGCTGCAGAGTAAGCTTCTATAGAATAGATGTTCTCTTTGAGGTAACTCAGGCTAAAACATGACCTGAGCACAGAATACCTTACAGAACACACAACAGAAAGTTTTTGTCGGGTGGTATTATAATGAGTTTTTTGATTGAAATGATGGCCTGAAAACCTGAAGAAAAGACATCGTGATAATTTATCAACTGCAAATGAATATATATCGAATATATATATATATATATCGATTTACCTCTAAAATGAAAATAACACATCCAATCACACTGGGTTTTAGTTCTGTGCCTCCAACACAGAATATAGGTCACAGAAATAGTTATATTATTCTGTGACCCAATCATCAGAATTCCGCCAAATGAGTGCCTCTTCTGTATTTTTTGCCGTGTGTCACACTTGACCAGTGTTGTTATTCGGAGCACAATTTCGAAATGTAGGCACCTACACACGCACTTCGCAAAAATGGGCACTATTTTGTTCTTATCTTTGACATATTATAATTCCATATTATTTAACTTTGAAAGAAATTTTGTCCTGTGCTAAGAATGAAACTTCAGTTGTCATTTCAAAATATCAATATTGTCATGTGCCAAGTGTTATTTTGTGTATCTCTCCAAAGTTTTCAAATTCAAATATTCAAAATATCTGTTGATTATCTGAATGCATATTCGTTTTATGTGTACCTTGAATTATTTTGAAAAACCCACTTCGGATTTGTTGAATGAGTAATGTAAAAATGGACAAGTAATAAAATGAAATTATGTCATACATTCAAATCAATATCATCATTAATAATAATAATAATTCATTCACCCAAATGATTTATAACAATCGTATCGCATACATTAAATTCTTATTTCCATAAATGTGAAGACAAAAAGGAAAGAAGTTCAACATAGTTGGTCTTCCACGTTTAGACGAGAAAGTTAAACAATATTCTAATTATAACACTTTCCAATAACAACTAACAAAGTGTGGATTAGTACCTAATTGTAGAGGAATATAAAACACAAAGAGCAAAAAAATTAATAGGCAATTAAAAATTATATCATAAGTATATTGCTTTCTAAAATATTAGTTATAACTAAACAGTACATGCATATATAGAAAATCATATTGACAGTTTATCTAATGAAGTTCTAGTATATTTCATAGATTCATAAACATCATCAACGGCTGAACCATCGACTGAAACCTCTATACATCAGGAAATTGGTACACCTCAAAAAGTGTTTGTTCAAAGTCCAATAGGTCCAACTTCTGACTCTGGCAACGGTCACAACAGGCAGAATAACCAGAATAATGGAATTATGAAAACATAATATATTATACTTTGGCTTAATAACGTAATAAACTCATCCATTTTTTATCGACCTTCTTTGGGTATTTTCACCTTCCACAATCTGTTCTGACAGAAAACACTTATCCAGATTCGTCCACAGATTCAACGATGAATGCAATAGAAAATGACTAGTCAATTGAAAACCAAGTGACCTTACAAACAGCATTACAAATTCAACAACCACCTACTCAATAATTACTGACTCAACAACCACCTACTCAATAATTACTGACTCAACAACCACTGACACCTTCCACAACTAATGTTATACCTTATATTCCAGGACGGGGACATATTTTAGCCTCCAAAACAATGAGATAAGAATTGTATAATTTCTTAGCTCTTTTTTGATAGGAGAAATGATTGAATACAAGTTACTGATGAATAGAAAACTTTTCTTCGTGAAAAATACTTTGAATTCACACAGTAACTTACCTGGGTAAAATAAAAAGTATGATCTTTCTACACGTGTGTAAAGCTCTCAATTACAATTTTCACATTTTTCAAATTATGGAAGGTGAAAAATATATGAAAAAGTTCGATAGGTTTTCCTCAAGAATGATTTTCGTTCAGTATTTAAAAATATCCCGTAATAATAGATATATTGCAATAATAATGAAAAAATGGAAGTGGAAATAGAAAATTGCGCATGCGCAAAGGTTCTGTTCCAAATGAGAAGAAAATGAAAAGTTGGCACTAGATTGTTTCACAAACCACCAGAGTCTAAAGTGGTTTGTGGATTGTTTACTATTCTGTGGCACTAGTTTGTTTGGCTTCAATAAAAAATTCCTAAATACCACCACTGGCCATATATTCATCGCAGACACATTTTTATCTAATTTTTTACTACAGCTCTATATTTTTTCTTGTTTACCAACTACTGTCGACTTTGTTATGTTATCTGTTTGACAATGGCTAACGGTGAATGTGGAATGCCCATTGAGGACTCCATGGAATCTGTTTCTGATAAAGGTATTCTTGAATTGAATTTAGTGAAACTTGAGCCACATGAAGTTGAGAGGTTCGGCGAATGTGAAATGTTTGATAGTGATTTCATTACCGAGTCCGTCTTTATAGATTGCAACGATGATACCAATTTCATTGGTGAAGAGAAAAAAATTAAAACTGAAATTGAAATCGATATTGTCTATAAAGATATTAAAAAAGAGATTTTGGATGAGGATAATGTGCCCGACGATATGCAAGATGAGGACATGATTCAAGATGTGAAGCCGCTTCTCCCAGATCCTGTTACACATTTCAATGAAAAAAATTACATTAGAAGAAAGTTATTTCAGTGTAAAATATGTTTAAAATATCTCACTAATATTCATACTTTGAAAGTTCATGAAAGAACTCATCCTGGAGAAAAAACGTTTCAATGTACAATCTGTACAAAATCTTTCAATAATACTAGTACTTTGAAAGTTCACATGAGAAGTCATACAGGAGAAAAAGCATTTCAGTGCAAAATCTGTTTGAAATCTTTCACTCAAAGTAGAACTTTAAATGTTCACAAAAGAGTACATACTGAAGAAAGACTGTTTCAGTGTACAATCTGTCCAAAATCTTTTACTCAAAGTAGTGATTTGAAGGTTCATGAAAGAAGTCAAACTGAAGAAAGACATTTCCAGTGTAAAATCTGTTCAAAATCTTTTGCTCAAAGTTATCATTTGAAAGTTCACAAAAGAATCCATACTGAAGACAAACCAATTCTGTGTAAAGTCTATCAAAAATCTTTTACTCAAAATAGAACTTTGAAAGTTGAAGAAAAAATTCATCCTGAAGAAAAACGCTTTCAGTGCAATATATGTTCGAAATCTTTCTCTCACAATAATATTTTCAAAGTTCATAAAAGAAGTCATACCGGAGAGAAGCCATTTAAGTGTAAAATATGTTTGAAAACATTCACACATTGTGGTACTTTAAAAGTTCACGAAACTAATCATACTGAAAAAAGACCATTCCAATGTGCAATCTGTCCAAAATCTTTCACGCAAAGTAGTGATTTAAAGGTTCATGAAAGAAGTCATACTGGAGAAAGACCTTTCCAGTGCAAAATATGTTCAAAATCTTATACTCGAAGTGATCATTTGAAAGTTCACGAAAGAACTCATACTGGAGACAGACCATTTCAGTGTAAAATCTGTCCAAAATCTTACACAAATAGTAGTGCTTTGAAAGTTCATGAAAGAACTCATACTCGATAAAAACCGTTTTAGTATAAATCCAAATGAATTTTTTTATTGAAATAGTGCGTAAAAGTTTATGAAATGAATCAATATGGAGAAGTCGAGAAACACCCTTCTGTTGTGAGATATGTGCAGAGATAAACTGGCATTGTTTCTAAGGGATATTCTATAATTTCATGTAATCATATACTGGTTCACATTACTGGTTTATCTAAATAATTATATTTGATTAGGTATCATTTTGCATTTTAATTTATTCAATTGAATCTAGATCGTTTTTGGATTTGTATCAAGGATATAATTCCTTTTTCGTATTTGTTATGAATCCAAATCTAATATACAGGGTGGCCACTTTTTCAATGGGACTGTATTGGTAACTTTTTTTACCATAAGAGTTAGGTCAGTCGAATGGAAAAAAAAGTTGCGTTCATGAAAGTACTGTCAAGTGGTTCAAACGAATCAAGAATATCAGGGCCAGTTATTGAGATATCATAAGTAAAGTAAATTCCGTCATTTTGATTTTTCTTATTTTTCCACGTTATTTCAAAAATGTTGCGTATTGAAAAAAATTAGGTTGAGGGTGGCCAAGAGAGTACGAAACGTTGGATTCGAAATGTGATCACGTCAAATCAAGGAGAATTAACTATCGAATAAAAATGCCTGTTACGTTTTTTGATAATTTCTGAAATAACTTGGGAAATCAAGAAAATTCAAAATTACAGAATTTACTTTTCTTATGATATCTCAATAACCGGCCCTGATATTCCCGATTCGTTTGAACCACTTGACAATGTTTCTATGAATGCAACTTTTTATCCATTTAACCGACCTTTTAACTCATGGTTTAAAAGTTACCAATACAATCCCATTAAAAAAGTGGCCACTCTGTATAGTCTACCCTTAACTTATAAGGATATTACTGAATTTGAAAAGCCCTGTGCCCTCTGGACGACGAGTAAAGTCATATTATTTTTTCTCAAGCAGTACTAAAATTTATGACATGTAAATTTCATCCAACCCTGATCCCTACTATCACTTATAAAAGGAGGAGTCCACACTGTTTAGCATAAATAAGGACTATCGAACTAGGTGTAAAAACATACTTATAAACTCAACTCAATCTATTGGGTGTATCATACAAGAATACCATTAACCTTAGTATCTATAATAAGTTACGGGGAAGTTACAAAAATTTTAATTCATTTGAATTCAAGTCAACTATTACTGAAAAAGCTTTTATTGTATTGAATAACAGCATTTTCATTTTTCACTCAACATTCTATACTTATGAAATGATATTTCTTTCAAGAAAAAGTTAATGTTTGACAGTGCTAATTCAATTCAAGACTAATTACCTTCTAAACTATATCGATTCAACAAATTACCCTTAACAAAGATAGATGAGTGATCAAAGCATGATCACCACGCACATATGTGCATCTATTGGGTAAAATAAACAAGCTTCCTTACAGTGACCAATCAGATTTAACTGCAATCGGAATTCATGTTACAGTGTCGGAGTGGTGTATACATATACGGTATTGAAAATTTAATATCTCAAGTACTGATACGGCTGAAGAAACTACTAATTTGTGTCCTTACACTCCATCTAAAAAAATTTTCTTTACCCAGCCGCATATTATAAAAAAAATCGGTCGTTCCTTAGTGCGAAAAGTATTTTATACAATGAAACAAAAGTCACAAAAAGAAATAATTAAATGTTGATTGAAATAATCTGATACATAGAAACTGAAATATAGAAAATCATCTCTACTAAAAAACTAAATTATTCACAAACAAACACTTGAAACGCACGTTCATTCAAAACTCCGCTACCCAAACAATCTCTAATAATTAAAAAATCACAACAAAAAGTCTAAAAATACTCTAACAAAACTCCGTTACAAATATGCAACACGTAAAACATCGTGAAATCGAAATTGAATCCATCCTTTTTTAGTTGTTGAACTTGGTGCTTTCTTTTCGATGACCATTTCATATTATGACATCACTGCATTTGACATGCCGCCGAAAATGACAGAATGATTGTTAATTATTGTTGTTTTGATCTTGAAAAATCATAGTCAGTGTTGTGAGTCATTCACTTCAGCATCATTGTTCTATATTTGACGGTTTTCATCGCAATTTATAATCTTCATTGTGTTCCAGTCTGTTTACAAGTATAGTGCGATTAATGTTTTATCTGGAAAACAATGTATAAACCATTTCTTCTGTTACTTTGTGTATGCAGTTATAATCTCGCATATGGGAAATTTCATAATGAATTCAGAACATTAGTCGGAAATTTGGACTTGCCGGATAAAACAAGAACCCCTTTCATCGTTGATTCGTCAGAATACGAGGGCTTACCTGGTACTCAACATCGAAGAAAACGAGAAGTACAATCAGAAAATGTGGATGGAGTAAAAAAGGTATTGTACAGTTGTCACTGATAATTATAAAAGCGTCAATTTCCGTTAATAAAAAGCAAATTAAGTGATTATTCTTGATTAATTCCTCCTGCATATTACTGGTTGCCATGCAACTGACAATGATATAATATCTTGGTAAATTTCAATGTTTCTCACTCCTTGAACTTGTTTAAATCAAAGGGAAAAGGATTTTCAGTTTGAGTGTTACGGAATTTTGGGGGTTTTCAAAAGTTCATTCCAATACTTAGCGTATTAAAATAACTAAATACAGTGCAAGTACATTATATTTTGATGAAAAACTCCACCCTTGTTTCACCAAACAAGTTTTCTCAGTGAAAACATCATCAGTCTGTATTAAAAAGTTTTAATTCCTTGCTATTTTTAAGAACTAGATTTGTAGCGATTTTATGAATTGATATGAAAATGCTACAGGAAATTGTATTTGTCGACCCTATTGTGGATTGTCTGCACCAGGTACTTATTGAACTCTTTTTATTTTTAACAAATTGAGAGTTATTGAATATTGTGGGGGTTTTGAAATAATTGTTTTTTTTTCGGATTTCTGAAAATGTATTGTGAACAGCTAGACTCTTCTGGGATTCCCCTGATTCTTCTGGGATTCCTTCAATTTTTCTGGGATTCCCCCAATTCTTCTGAGATCCCTGTCAATTATTCAAGGGTTTCCCATGGTTCTTCTAAAGATTTCAATATTTGTAAGTATCAGCTTATATTGGTTAATATAAATTGATTGAAAAATAGATCATAGCATAAAATCACTAGTCTACCCCACCTAAAAGATAGTAATTGATTCAAAAAAATTTCCTATAAATATCCAGCAGGTGTTGAGAAGATCCTCATACATCAATGTATCTTATTGGAGGTTCCTGATTAATTGTCTCGCTAATTATGTATGGAAGGGTTTGAAAATTAAGAAAAATGTTATAATTTACAGTACTACATGTGTAAGGTTGTTTCAAATATAATAAAAAAAACATTGACAGAAAGTGCCTAAGATAATAGGAAAATATATTATTAGTTTATTTATATAAGCAAATGTGTTAGCAACTTTAGCAGTCCGAAAAGCATCAAACAGTGCCATTTAGCATTTTTTGTTTAGAAAAAGAATATTGAAAAATGTTGAAGGAAATTTAATTTTCATAACATTCAATGTAGGAAATGAATCGTCAACTCTGACTCGTTTTCTTTAATAGGACCTCGGTTAGAAATCAATGTTTTCTACAAAATAACGGATATTTCTCCAGATTTTTTTTTTATTTTGGAAGTATAATCCCTATACACTTAACGTCTTCAAATTATGTATAAGTGTAATGTTCCTTATACTGAGGAGCACAGTAAAAGTCCTGTGTATCTATGTATTGGGAATTTTTTCAAATGTTATGGAAAACACCCTGAAAGCAATTCAGCCTACTCACAACATTAATTAAAGCTAGACTAGTTCTCCTATGTACTGAATAATTCCAAGAAACTTTAGTTAATATTTAACATGACTTTCAGTATTCTACAGGAAAGGTCCTTTACGGCCAGATTAAATCAAATTCAACAGCGATTATCTTTTAATCAAAAGTTCAAGAACTTCACCGATTAATCAAAAACTAATTATGTTTAAAAATGGCGAGTCTGTCTAATTTAACAGTATGACAGATTGAGATATACAATTTGACGTAAATAACCCCCCTTCTTAACTTCTGAACAAAAATATCAAAGTTGGACAAAATTTTTGTGTAGAGGTATTATTTTTAGTGATTTTTGATAAGAAAGTCAATAGTGTTATGTCACATGTCTTTGGAAAGGCACTACCATTTTTTTTATGAAAAGGAGGCTTTTGATCCCTCATTTGATAGACATTTCAATTATCTATCCAACACTTTAATTTTTGGAAATCATATCAACCTTTCCTGAGTAATTAGCAGTTTTACATTAGTTTTAGGAATCTGAAAACAAATGATAAATATGTTAATTTCAAGAAAAAATGTATTCAAAATCATTCTAGTTCATCCTAATAAATGTTCAAAATGTTTACAGTACTCTTCCTGACTATAATTTATTCATTTTCCAAATGTATTTCTTACATTATGGAATGCTCCTGTGATAATTTTGTTGCAAGCAACAATTTTTTTATCCACGAGTTCTGAAATGAACTGCAGCTGTGAATCGTCCACTTCAGATGTCGCAAAAACCTCTAGAGATGTCATATCCAGTGATCTAGTAGACCCTTTCATGAATGATTATCCACTGGTGTGGATAATTGTTAAACCCTAACGAGTTTTCAACTGATGTTACATTATGCAATGTGAGGTATGTCTTCATGGTGACAAGATGGTTCGAAACTAGCTAGTGAAATGTAAGAAAATGATATATAAATAAACTTTATTTATCATGTTCAAGGGCCTTGGCACATTTGATTCCACCAAGAGCGGTACATATCAGAAATACGCGACGGACTGTGGCTGCTCATCGTTTTGAGTTTCAGTACACCTCGAACTTCGCTGTTTAAAAACTCTTTCATTTGGAGAACTGCGTTCATGTGGAATAAACTTCCTGAGAACGTTTTTCCTAATGGATTTAATCTCCAGCGATTCAAATCCAATGTGAATCACTATTTTTGCACAGGCACCGTTCTTAGAGCGCCTTAAGGTTCATCCTGTAGTGCTTGTGTTTTTTCCTTACAAAAAAAAATTTATTTATCGTTTGTTTGCTGATTCTCAAAACGAATATAAAATTGTTAATCACTCAGGAACGGCTGATCAGATGGATAATAATTGAAATATCTATCTGACAAGGTGTCACAAACCCCCTTTCTCTCTGAAAAAAAATGTATTTATATATAGACACGTGTTTCGGGCTTTTAAACCATCATCAGTATGGTGTAGCCAAGTGTAAGGGTGAGCAACACAATATCTATTGACTGAAACCACAAATGTGTGGCTGGCTTCTGCTGATGGCTCCTTGAATTTGTTTTTCTTTCTTTTGGTAACCAAGTGTTGCCAATCCTTTAGTTTAGTCATCTTAATATACACTTCCAATACAAAAAAAAAGTGTGAAAATACAATTACAGAAACACAATAAATATACAGTAAAAAATTGCATCTCAAAACATGAATAAAAAAATTAAACTGAACCAGTTGAAATATCCGAGAAATCAACAGATCAACAACAGTGTACTGAAATTTTAATATTTATAAATTTTCTTCATAAAATTCCTCTAATGAGTAGTAAGCTTTTATCTTTCAATAAACATTTCACAGACTTCCTTATTTTGTTATGACTAAATACAGATCAAATATGTTGTGACAAATGATTAAACATTTCCTTTCAATTTATTATAATGGATTTTTTCCAATGTGGTATTAGCATTGATAACACGTAGTTATCACGTCTTGTATTGTACTTAGCCATAGAGCCAATTTCACCACCATATTTATTATTTATCGTGCATACACTTTTAAAAATAAAAATGCTCGTCAACGTTGATGATTTATGTGCAATAAATAGGGGTTTACAAGATTCTCTGGATTTCGCCTTGCACATGTATCTCTCGTTTTTATAATAGAAAAACGGTATGTAATAACGCCTGAGAAGTGTTTTTCCAGAAACAGATATGGAAATTTTTCTCCAGAAACAAATTCCATATCTGAACTAGGATTCAATTAACGCCAGATATACGGCTCTCAATGCGAATAAAGTCTATTCCTTCGGAACTACCCTAATAGCAAAGCTTCCTGATGAGAGTTTCTTGCATAAATTTGAAATATGATTAGCGAACGAGAAATTATCATCAACATACAATCCTAAAAATTTTGTTGTTGAATACGAGCTCTTTGTCGAAGGCATAATTTTATTCAAAACGCGCCTGAAAGTTTGAAATATTCAAGTCTTTATGGTATTGAAAGGTAGTATAGTCACATCACACTATTTTTTAACTCAATTGAAGTTGTTGTTTCTTGAATGCCATGCTGTGATGTCATCAGCAAACGTAGTGAGTTCTCCTTCAATATCAGTGAGAGCTAAGTCACTCATGTACCTCTACTGCTCGCTGTTGACAGTGATGACCTGGCGAACGTTTTTCTCAGAGAAATATGTACCAGTATCGTTCCAAATTCGACAATTTTGTTTGTTCACATACCCATTCATTCATAAATGGGCCTCATCGCTAAAGATCACTAGTTTACAGTCAATTTACGACTGTAATACCAAAGGCAGTTCTTTGTTAATTTTTGGTCCATAAATGCGAAAATGATAGTAAATATTTCCTAACACGTAAGATTTTTGAGTTATGATATTTTTCACAAAAATTTAATGAACACATTCCAAATTTGCTTTTCCCCTAAATTGAGGGAATTGTTTAAAATCTGGCAACACAGCGGCTCTGCCCAGTATTCGAATCTGCTTCCGCTGTATATGAGAATTGTAACGCCGCTTCTCGAAGTTTCCAGACAATACTTGAAATACGGAACCGTTATAAAAGTAGTAGGTTGACAATCGGATCAT
>WOGR01006349.1:0-13136 GCA_015342045.1 Leptinotarsa lineolata | reverse complement strand
CCGGCTATCGAACGTGCTATTTATTGGCACGCGCCACCGGTCTCCGGCCGGTACCGCCGCAACCGCTATGTCCCTGCATTTTAAATCTGTAGTATTAACATGAAATTGAAAAAATTCATTTAAATTACATGTTGCGAAGGGCCATATTCATCTATATTGAATGCAAAATGTATTTAGGGAACTTAATTGGATAAGGATCAATGCTGTATTGCTTAAAATCGCTTCGTAAAGAAGTAAAGCATGGAAAATGGTTATTGTGGGTTATCCCTGAGAGATAGACATATACCATCGCGGACTTTTTTGTAGACCTTTTCAAGGTGTACAATACTGTAGTAGGTACAGGGTTGAGCAACCTTTCCAATTCAATTTTTTTGGCGGGAAGTGAAGATTTCATGTACAAATTTCAAAACAAAAACAAACAAAAGAACAGAAAAACGAATTTACTTCAAATTTTTAATGAGAAATTTGGCAATGTTTTTTCGATACAAGCTGATCAATACCAGCCGGACTTGATAAGATAGCTACACGTACGCAGCTTTCTAATTGTGCAATAATCAGTCTTGATCTATGATAATTTTTTATCAATTTCCGAACAGAGACATCATTTGCTTTGCACTTTTCGTCAAAAGCAGTAATTTCTCAGGACTCACATAAGATTCATAAACATTTTTGATGTTTACATTTTTCAATCGGTATTATTCTGCATGTCAATCACTTCCATTTGAGTCTTCGGCATTTAATATCCACATTGATATTAAATGCCAAGGAAAACATTTTCATGGAAACTGCTAACTTTCAAGCTTTGAACACTTGGAATCGTAATTGGAATTCGTTGATTAAAATTTCTATTTTTGCGCCTATAATTGAGAAGTAGTAACGTTTCATTTTTCTAAATGTGGAAAGTGAGACACATTATTCTGCAAAAGATGCTGTTTCCACAATTTTAATTTGCGCTCAAAGCCCTGAATTTAAGTATACAAATTGAGATGCTGAGTCATGTCGATAAGAAACCCAATATCGCGTATCCATTCTTTACTACCAAAATGAGGAAAGGCATATTCAAGAACAATTGTATTTCGCATTTTAAGTTTATACTCTTTTTAGCAATGCACCTCTACTAAGCCAACGTACTTCGGTATTAAAAACCGGTATATTCGCTATATTCAGTTTCTTTCGGGAATTCTTTAAATTAACCGTGATTTAACGCGCGCGACTTTTTAAAATTGAATAGTTTAATTATTGGTACTGTGACATTTGGCAAACTCAATTTTATCGCACAGGCAGAAATTTCAACCCTTTAAAAAACTTAATTTACTTTTGTGTTTTAGTACCTACAAGTATTCAAACTGTGTGACTATTTCAACTCTTCGTTTGATTTATACATATGGCTCTGAACTATATAGTTTGAAAATGTTTACGAAGCAGATAATTATAACATTTTCTATGCATTCACTTTTTATATTCTTATATCTACATTAATGTGTTGCATGAGAATATTTATTAATATTTATTTTGATATGTAGCGTATATGTTTTTACTTTCTTACTGCTTTTTCACTCCAAAATTCTGAAATTACTAAATAGTCAAGTTATACATTAACATAATATTTATTTTTAAATTTGTATATCTTATATTTCTTAGAATAGTAACACTTTGTCAATGAGATTTTATCTTAGACAATAAATTATATATGCTGATTGATATATTCTATCATGTATACCTAAATCTTAACCCTCTTGTAGTTTGCATTTGTTTGGTATACCTAAATACGTAGGTAGGTACCTACTTATAGAATCAGACTAGAGGTACAAAACCTTTAGTGTCTGTCATGTTTACATATACTAGGTATATGTACCTACTAGTATCATTGATAGAAAAACCAAATTTGGGGGGTTTTGTATTATAGTTCAATTTACATTTTTTGACATATCTACTTGCTTTGCCATACTTGCGGTTTGACCGTAAATGATCTCAACTTTCGATTTTTAAATGGGACATCCTATACATTTTTACATATTTCGATCGAGAATGACATTCTAAATCCAACACTATTTCACTTGTTAATATTTGACAAACAAAATCATTTTTATTCCGATTTTCATTTTTAGATCTAGAATGCCTCATTCTTGATCAAGTAACGTGGGAAAACTACGACTCTGGGGCTTATGACTTCCCAGCCGTTTAAAGAATTATTTCACAGTCGCAAATATGAGTTTTTCCAGTTATCTTGATTTTTTCAAATGGAAAGAGGGTTGCTTGTCGGCTTTTTGTGAAAGATCATTTTCTTACGAATAATTTGATGCCACACACATTGTTGGATTTATATCGAAATAAGTAAAAATATATAGGATGTCCCATTCAAAAATCGAAGGTTGGTGTCATTTCCGGTCAAACCGGAAGAATGGCAAAGCAGTATATATGCCAAAAAACGTAAATTGAACTATAATACATAACCCCCGAATCTCTATCACCAATAATAAAAATGTTATAGGGGCGAGCGACCTTAGAGAATCACCTGGTATATTGGCCTGCTTGTATGGAACTGTGCATCATAGTATTTTTTCTTGTTTCAGATTGAAAATGATATGGAGAAATATATTGAATATATACTGGTTGGGGGGCAGAAATAAACTTTGAAAAGCTATAGTTACTCACAAATTTAAATTTCAACAAGAAAATAATGATAAACCGAAAAAATGTGCGGTACAAAAAAATAATCAAATAAAATAAGATCCATTAAATTGAATATCTGAACAGAACTCTGATGTAAATTATTAAAAAGTCTTACCTTGAAATCATACCAGAATGAATAAAATTCATCAACATCCTCACGGGTTGAATCTGAAGTACTTCATAGTGATCCTGACTCTTCCATTCTTTAGGGTCGAAACTTTTCAAGTATTCTATGTCGTCTTCGTATTCAACATTTTTTGGAATAAATACGTCATAATACTTTTTCTTAGGGGGGCCCACTTTTAACGCCATAACAGGATGCGGTAAAAATTTCACGAGAAGTTCTTCTCTACCGGAAATTTCAAAAAGAAATCGATATCTCACTGCTACTCTTTTGCAATTGTTGACTTACTTTCCTTTAGCTTTTCCCATATTCACTGGATATCACTTTTTTGAAAGGGAGCTCGAAAAATCTTATAAGGTGTGCTATTTGGACACTGGAAATTATTTCTTTTTCACTTGGAACAAAATTAGGTCTTTTTAGCAAAACAAATTTCCGGCGTAGTGTATGTCAACTGTCAAATTACCAAAAACGAACTCCATTACTTTGCACTTCACTTCAAGACCTTATATGTTACTCGTCAACAGCGTTGTCACTAAATATTTCTCAAGCACTGTTCAGTTATGAAGATACCACTGAAATAGTACTGAAATGAAACTTCCGATACCTGTTACCACACAAATGTTCGCAGGTATAAAGCTATAAAGATCATGAAGAATACTGAAATCTTATTTCCAGAAACTTATATTTATAAGAAGATTAGTAACTTCCGATACCTATTACCACACAAAGATTTTAAGGTATACTGTGACGTTACCACGGAACACAGAACTTTCCTACATTATAAAAGGAAATTTGTGCTTGTGTGTTCTGTGAAAATAACTATATACTATTCTTCACACTAGTTTGTTACTTGATTATTTGTTAATCGATATAACTCAGACTTACAGCGGATATGCATTTTTAATGTTCTATAATCGAATTCACATCGATATCTGAGATTCGAACAATATAACATTTTTCAATGTTGGCAATATTCATACACTGAAATGAGAATAGTAAGGAAAACACATACGGAGTGTTTTCAGTTGGTGAAACTGAATACATATTTTCAAGTTCAGTTCGTATTACGAATAAACCATTCAGGATCTATAAGATGCATTTGCAAAGTTCTTTTCATTGTATTCATTTTATTATCCGTTCCACTAAGAATTTTTGTTGGCAGAACATGTGACAGATTTTCTAAATGCATTTTTTGACTCATGTGCAAAATTTCGTCTAATACATAATAGTCCTAATATGTATTTTGCAGAAAAAGTCAAGTTTTATGTAGGTTGTGTGTGTGTATGTGTGTGTGAATAAAGCTATTAATGAAAAACTATTTTACAGGATCTGTATTTTACGGGTCACAGTGTATATGCGCATGCATACATATACGCATACGATAGGTTGGCTTTTATGTTTCGGGATTCGGCAATCCTAGTGTTGCAACCTGGCAACTGACAGCTCTATCGTTGAAGTTGGACATTTTTGGGGATATACATACTCAGAACGTTTTGACATTCGAGCGCTATTTGTAATGTTTACAGTAACTTAAAAGATTCATCTCGGCCCAAAAATGGAAATAAATCGTGAACATTTTCGTGCGATTATTTTTTACAACTTTCGACTTGGATTAACTCAGCAACAGTGCATGGATGAACTTAATTCAATTTTTAGCGATGAAGCTCCATCAAGGACCAGTGTTTATCGATGGTATGGTGAATTCAATCGTGGTCGTAGTTCACTCCAAGACGAAAATCGTGAAGGTCGTCCAAAATAAGTTGTTGTTCCGAAAACCATTGATGCTGTGCGCGAACTGCTATTGCAAGATCGTCATGTGACATATCGTGAGATTGAGACAACCTTAGGCATTAGTGGGACTAGCATACATTTAATATTGCATAAGCATTTGACTGTCAAAAAAATTTGTTCGCGTTGGATCCCACACAATTTGTCAATCGCCCAAAAAAAGGCTCGTGTCGATTGGTCGAAGAAAATGCTCAAAAATACGGTCGCGGTACTTCGAAACACGTCTATTGCATCGTGACAGGTGATGAGTCGTAGATTTACGCTTATGAGCCCTAAAGGTAACAGCAGTCAACTGTACGGGTATTTCAAGAGGAACCAAATCCAACACGGAAGTACTTCCAAGCAAATGGTCGCCTGTTTTTTCGGAAAAACTGGACGTGTCGCAACCGTATCACTAGAACAACGCAGAACACTCAATTCTGAGTGGTACACAACCATTTGTTTGCCGGTTGTCTTCCAAGAAATCAGGAAAACCAACCGTCGAAGACTGATCACTCTTCACCACGACTATGCGTGCTCTCACACATCGGCTCAAACAACTGCATTTTTGAGCACCCAAAACATCGATTTGATGAGTCATCCGCCGTATAGTCCTGACTTGGCACCGAATTACTTTTTCCATTTCCGTACATAAAACAAACTGAGAGGTCAACGTTTTTCGACACCTGAAGAAGCGGGTGCTGTATTCAGAGTGCATGTTTTGGAGATACCTCAATCAGAATGGCAAAAGTGCTACAATTGGTTCAAACGCATGCAAAAGTGAATAGATCTTCATTAGCAATATTTTGAAAAACAATAAACTGATTTTCGATGATTAATATTTGTTTTTGTTCTCTAATCCCGAAATATAAAAAGCAACCGTACGTACACATGAGTTTCACTCAGATTCCATAATTGAATAGTTTTCAAAAATGTCATGATATATTATTTTCATCTGATCTATCCATCTGCTTCTAAAATGTATGTGTTTGCCTTGTGAAATGACATGCAATAATAGAGTAATCTTGGTGGGACATTTTATTGAAGAATTCCATATTTCGAATAAATATTCTCAAGCATATGAACAAAACATTTTCGTTGTATTTTTAAGATAACATAATGTTACGGCATTGCCTCCCTTCTACCCATGAACCGCCACGTCCACCCTAACTGTGGCAGCGCATGTCAGGAATTTCCAATGAACATAAAGAATTTCAATAATTTATGAGACTGTCCAAATGTTGTATACAGTGTGGCCGAGTCCGCATCATATAGGACATTTTATTGACAGTTTGATTCGAAATTTGACTTTTACGTTGATAGAGAAGTCACATATTTAGTATTATTTGACAAATTTCAAAAGTGAGGTAATTTCTCAAAAACTCAAAAAGTTTTTCCAAATTTATTTTCACCCCATTTGAAAAATTTCAGCTGTATAATATACTTTTGTTTTATCGTTCATTTTTGTAAATTGTACCACTGTTGAGTTTATTTGTTCGATTGTAACTTCATAAAATATCTATTTCGAAAATGTAGTTCGTGTCTTGATAGTATAACATTATATTTGAGACAAATAAGTACACAGTTTCATCAGAAAAATGTGATATAAATGAAATAAATTTACTTTAAATTTTATGATAAATGTATCTAATTTGTCTACCTAAAAATTCCTTTTTTGCAATTTTTAATTTCAAGTTCCTGAATTGTTTTTTATTCAATATTCAATTACCAAGAATAGTTTGTTATTAATTAAAACGATATAATTTTAAACGTGTTCAATTTCGATATTGTGATTCTTTTATTAGAATTTATTTTCAATTGTACTGTTTTCCTACTGTATTATTTTCAAAAATGAATAATTTATTAAAGTTACTTTGTAGAGCGCCAAACAAATGAACTGCATAACATGTGACCAAAGTTTATTTCCACCATTTGGATTTTGTAGAAAAACCCATATTTAATAGGACGCCATATTTTGAAAAAATTAATAAAAATATCAAAATCTGAGATGATTTTGATATTTTTATTAATTTTTCAGCTCTAAATTTGCATATAGGCTAAAAGTTGCATTAATTTTTTTGACATTCTGAGAAATAACTCGAATTTCAGATTTTCGTTCGGATTAGAGAAGCCAGAATTAAATTTCAAATGAAGCTAATACCATATACCGTATATTGCGACATTTCAAATATCAGGCATATTAGTACAAAATGAGAATAAGTGAGAATTTTAGTGTAACTGAAGTAAGAAGTAGTAATTGCATTGTAAATCATATTACAAACGATTTATTTTGAGGGGTGTATATTGATTGTATTATAATCAAGGTTACAACTCATTAATCCTTATATCTCTCTTGATGGTTAACGTTAGTATAGAGCAACACCTGATTAGTGTAAATATCCATTGAAAACACATCAATTTTTATAAACATATAACCAAAATAATATTGATTTTTTTCAGTGTGCATTAAAAAAATGGTGTGGGTACTTTTTAATTGGCTACTTTGTATACTGAGACGACTCCCTATCTCACAACCCATCGACTTTTTCTCCTAAGTCATATTTTTGGACCTTTCGTTTTCAATCAATCATCCAAATATCATATACTGAGACTTATTAGAAGCATGGAAATCGTCAAAAGAAAATACTAAAGTGAAATAATCAGGAAAAAATTACAATGAACGAAAATATTGTCAAAATAACAATGAGTAGATCTAACAATAAACTAGAATGAATAAGGAGAACAAGAGTGCAATATAAAAAGTTATGGAAATTCCAATATTTAAGCTCATGTTATTGAAAACGCAATTGTGACAAACATATTGTTTGTTATTCCCTTCATCTTAGTTCGAGGAATGATATACTGCATGGAATTCGAATTTTAATTATGGAATATCATCGACTCTATGTTGATGATGGCCACTACCTTGCACTGACGAGAGGCCAAATAGCCCAAAACCGGTCTGCAAGTGTGCCCGTTCAATAATTGAAAATTGATTCCAGCAGTTGTATCGCCAACATTATATGTAGGAAATACTTTAGTGAAGATTCCTGTACTGTCACCAGCCGGATATAATCCAACGTCCTTCGTGATATTAGCCAGGGGAGTAGTTGGTTTTTGGTAGGTGTCGGTCCATTAACCTACAGTGTAGGGAGTTGAGACTGGCCTAAACGAATTGTTCCTTCAAAGGATTCATTATTGTTAACCCGTGTTCTACTCTATGTGGATAGAAAGTTACGTGGAAGAGACGGGTTCACTGAAACTTGAGCTTCTGTGACGAATATTGTTTATTTACGTTCACCATTCTGTATACTTACTGATTATTTTATAGATTATTAGTGAATGAACATAATTATTATTACACATATTGGCGAAGGAAACAATTCTTAGAGACAAGGATTTTTATAAATGGAAGAATAATTTGTAAGGAAAGGTTCCCACTTCAGAAAAATAAAAAGTTATCGTCGAGGGGAAATGTCGCAGATGAAGAAAGATAGATAAGCAATGTCTATAAAGGCATTACCTCCTGCAATGCAATACGATCACTTTGTTCATTAGGAACATTTGGGGATCACAAATCTACATTTTGGTGAATTCGCTCTGTCGTCAAATTTTGAAGTGACGTTCGAGAGAGTATATAAACGAAGCAACAAGGATAGAATTGGAAAGTTATTACAAATATATTTTGATGAATCTAAGATAGTTGTGAAAGATAATGTAAAGCGACATAGTTGCCATTATTACAGTTATCTCTAAACACATGAGAACGACTCCAAACCCAAACCTAAATTTATATTACATATGATTTTATTCAGAAAATACAAATATGCGATTGCCACTGGCCATTTGGAAACAGAATCTTCAGATCATTCAGTTCGCACTGCTGCATCTTATTGGAAAATAGTATTATGTTCAATGCTGACAAATTTTATTCACGCACTAATTTTTGAATATTAACTTCTGAAAACATATATTTGGTATGATGAGTCATACAATTCGAAACTGAATTCCAGTAACGTGATCAATAGAAAGCCAGAGAGAGGACTGCAACTGGCATAAATGTTCTAAATAGCTATTCAAGCGAGAAGTGATACGTTTGAATACGAAACGTTCAGCAAAAACAAGAGTTCGAAAATGCATAAAAAAATTTGAACAACCTTTACTCGTGTTAAACTACAACAGTAGTGAGAAATTCACAAGCTTCTCGGACTATTTTTTATTGATACAAAATAGTAAATGTATCCATATATCATGTCATAGGAGATACTGAGCATATCTTGGGGTAATTTCTTAAGTGACAGTTGATCCCAATTGACAAAACTCAAATAATATTGAATAGATTTAATATCGGCGTTTTTGAAATCATAGCAATGGTCATCGAGCACAGGCGTTACATTATTTGTTGAAGGTTTGTTGATACTTACTAATAGAGCGAGATAATATTTGTCTGGTGTTATCAAATGTTCATCAGATTCTGTGCACAAAGACTCGAGATTATCGGTTACAACCAAATTAGGCAGACAAGTTAAAAACAACAGGCATCTAGATGCTCATGTGAGCTTAGAAATAAGTAAAGATAATAATATTATGAACAACGATGGTGGACCAATACCGAATAGTCTACTATATAATAATAATAATTTATTGAATCCTTTACGATCACAAAGTGATATAGGATACGTCGGCAATTATAAGAATCGTCACAAAAACGTGGGATATAGAAAAATGTAATATAAAAATATCACAGAAACACAAGAGTAAATCAAAATGAAGTGGAATATCATAATATAAAACCCTCTCATCGGTTTGGATATTCAGCAACAGTGTAAAAGGAACCGTTAATCAGGAACTCTTTCAGGGTTTCTTTGAAATTCTTTTCTATATTTTCTCATTTTATGCAATCTGGAAGATTAATAAAAAGCTTCGCACCTACGTAGGACGGACTATTCTCATATAAATTAGTTGAATGTTTTTACAATCTAATGAAATTACCATTACCAGGCATAATTTCATTTTTGATGGAATGCGGCCTACACGATTCCTTGAAACCCAATTTATAAATCAAGCGCAACATTCTCTTTTGGCCAACGAAAATTTAATTCATATATGTAGAGCAGAGAATAAATCACAGCATAGTAATATTCAAAAACTGATCAGTACTGAAGGTTGATGAGAGTTGCCTTATAACATAATAACCACAGTTCACTTTCTTTCTGACCTGAATCACAGCTGACTCCCAGGTCATGCTGCCATCAACATAGGTACCAAGAAATTCAGTACTGTCTGTAGCCTAATTTGTTCATATCTCATTTCTCTAGGAGTTGAGACAGTTGTTATTTTAAAACACAAACAAAAATGATCTGCGAGATTTACATATAAAGCTTGACAGATGAATGTCCTTAAATTGACACCTTTTTGAAAACAAAGTCGTTTTTTAGCAAAATCAGAACGTCACCATGTAATTATTTTGTCTAGTGAAGTGAGTGGCAACGATATATCCATTGAATTGAATTGTGTCTATACTTAAACTATTACACCACGTCTCTGATACGCATGGAATGTTTGGTTTTTGCACTGTTAAAATCACCTCAAGTTGATTCGTTTTATTAGTGATGCATTGGGAGTTAACGTGGATTATTCTTAGTCCTTTTGAACTCGTTATTTTGTCCACTTTAGGAAACAGAGTTACAATACCAGGCCCTTCATTTTACATCATCTATATGCGTACCTTTTGAAACATATTGAATGATGACCCTATATATGCTGATGACATCCAACTACAAAACTTCTTCATCCGAAACGAACACTATAATTGTAATGAAAATGGAAATAAAGTAATTCATATACACAAAAAATTAATGGCGCAATAAATGTTCGAATTGGTGTCCTCCCATTTCTAGACATTTCTGAACTCGTTTTTCGTATTATTTATTGCCCTCAATACACTTCTCTGCTGTATTGTTGCAAAAGCATTCAAAATTCTCAATCTCAAGTCTTCCACACTTTCTATCTCATTCCCAGCGTAAATCCTATTTTCGATGTCCCCCCATAGAAAATAGTCCAAAATAGTAAGATCTGGTGATCTTGCAGGCCACTTTATTGGGTCATTATTTGCTATCCATTTCTTTTTTTGCCTATCAGAACACATATATTATATTTTCGTTGTAAATATGTTTCAGATTATCATAAGAGGTTTTGCTATTCAAAGTTCACTGTAGAAAACGCTCAGAGCAATGAAAATTTGAAAAAATATGAATAGGTACCTAAAAATGAAAAAAAAAACTCTGGAAAAACTCTACGGTACTTACATGGGAAGACTTAAATGTTGCTATTGTGATTTTATTTAAATCAGTCAACCATTTTTCAGGGACGTATTTAGAAGGGAATAATTCACTCAATTATAACAAAATATTACCGGAACATCCCAAAATATAAAATTGAATTCAATTTCTCAGTTAGAAGTGAACGTCGACGATCCAGAAACCACAACAAAAAATACAAGTGGGTGATTGAAAATTCAAAGATGGGGTGGCCTAAGTTAAATGACATCCAATATAAAATATTCATGCATATATTCTGATAGCCCATATCAAGTGCCAATAGCCAAATGTGGACAGATTTTCAATATGTCTGCGAATAAAGAAGATATAGGCAAAAAAATAATTTGAGATTTTTTGTTTCTTCCTGTATATCTTCAGAACCAAAAGAGCTATAATCGATTTTTCTACATTATTGGATAGGTCTCTGAAATACGCAACTTTGCCACACTTTATCTCTTATCGTTTACGAGATACCCATGTACAGAAACAAATTTGAATAGCCCTGTATATCAAATTGTGGAACTTGTCCTAAGGAATATATTCGTCGAACTGGTAGAACATTCAGGAATAGCATTCAGAAACATCATATGAGCTATGTAGATAGAAAGACAAGTTCAACATATTCAAATCATCTTTTAGAAGAAAATCATATTTTTAACGGGGATTTCCAAATTTTTCCTGTAGAAAATAAAGGTTTGAATCTAAATTATTCGAAAGAAATGGTATTTAATAAACTTAATAATTTAAAAATTTTACAAAATGACCAATTGGATTTAAATAAATCAACATTACTGAACTTGTTTTCTCAGGAACCAATGTACCTTAGTCTTCGCACGATACACTCATAATGTATCGTGGGTCTTCGTAGAAATTGTATTATTTTATAGAATTGAAATAATTTGATCTCAGTTCTAGGTAATCATAATTTGAGGATTTACTTCAGGTATATAAGAATTGAGTAGATGCTCTAAGTAATTATAATCGGAGAAGTACCTGAATAGGTAGCTTTCACTTGTGATTACTTCGGGGTATATAGAAATTAGCATAAAGAGTTAACTTTTAGTATGTTACTCACTAGGAAAAAGCTACTGTGATGTACTTTTGATATGGATATCCATGATGTCACAGTCTAATACAGAGGACAATTAAAATGTTTCACTTTTGTACACTGTGGTATAATTGTTCATTATTCATGAACAAAAGTGGTTGTGAACAGCTATTTTTACATTGTTTGCATAGAAACTACCAAAAGCATTCGCAACAATTATTTTATCTTTAACAATATCATCATTAGTATTCATTTCATACCTCAATGTATGGTGACCAAAACTTTATTTGTATTGATAGTATGCATTTTTTGTATATCTATCATTTTTCTGTAACAAACCGTTACAGTACTCAAGAACTGCTTCATTTGATGAAACTAACCTTTTATGTGTATCATCACTGTATTTTGAATCATATTTAAATACTCAGTGTGTAGTCAATGAAGATTAGAGACAGCTCATTTCTCAATGACAAATCTAATGTTATAAAAGAGCACAATGAATTATCAATATGAAGCAAATTCCACGTTAGGAATAACACGTTAAAGGGTAAGACCTCGTTAGTCCTCAGCTCACCCAAGTTTAGAATTTTGAGAGTTGTTGTTCATAGAGAGCGACAGCTGGTTAACTGAAAAAGAGATTTTTTTGTAACAGAATTCAACTGAATTTCAAACACCAAAACCAAATGGCAACCTCTGATGAAAATTTATTGTTTACAACCCGAAAAAAAGCATCTTAACTTTTTATAACCACGAATCCAACTGAAATATCAGCAAAACATGATATTTGAAAAATTAACTACAGACTGTTCGACTATTGCTATATTTTGAGTATTTATATTCGTTCTTGATGGGAAATACAGAGTGGACTATCAGAAATATACAGTATGGTAGAATTGCCAGGAAAATAATGTTTTGAAAAAAGTCGAAAACATATCGATTTGGAATGTGATAACCTGGAAAGGTGTGGAATAATAATTATAACAGATTTCATTTTGGGAAAAAAGTTTTTGGCTTTCTACTACTCCATCTTGATACAAAAAATGTGGGAATCTTCCAAAAAAAGAGAAAAAGCAATCATTTTCAAAAAAATAACTCTAAACATAGATATGTAGATCATTCAAAGAAGTAACTTTCAGACACAAAATGGAAGAAAAAGGCCTTCTGAAACAGCTACTTTCATATAAACATTGAATTACACGAAAGA
>WOGR01006348.1:0-12707 GCA_015342045.1 Leptinotarsa lineolata | reverse complement strand
TTTTTTCAATATTATTTTCAAGGTATTTCGCGAGTTCCGAATTGAATTGTTTAGGACATGTGTTTGGTGATCTATACATATAAAACAGTTATGATGACTTCACTTTCAAATCCTAAAATAGTAAGTTCAACAGCTTTTTAACTACCAATGTCTACGAAAATGGCGTTGTAGGTGATATTCTTTTTTATGTAAACGATTATTCCATCACTCTCATTGTGGTTATCACTATTATATATTAAATGATATCCTTCAATATCAAATACGCTCAACTCATGCACTCTGTAAAATGCTGAAAGAGCTATTATATCGAAATCCTTCATGAACTGATCCAGAAAAACTATGAATTTGTCGAAAATTTTCTGAATGCTTCTGATGTTCATATGGAGAATATTGAGACTGTGAGTTTCATTTTTTGTTATTCCGTTAAAATATTGAATATTTCCGACGAATTCGGCTTTGATGGGTTCATTTCCATATTCATTGATAAAGTGATCCATAATTTGATAGACTCATAAAAATCATGAACAAAAATCATAAAAAAATTCGATGAAATTATTATCCAGTTTATAAAAATATGAATGAGAAAAAAATTGGACAAATTAAGATTTACTTGTTATATCGATGACTTCCTGTTCTCTCTTTCACTACGGCCTTCTTATTTTCGTTTGTTTTGGGAGCAGTTTCGTTGGTTGTTGGTTTTTTTCCAGGTTCTGCAGTAGTTCTCTGGGGTAGGACAATGTCTTCTGCCACTTTGAGTTCGTTTCTTGAATTTCGTAAATTTGGTGTTGCTGGTGCGTTGTTTGTGTCCCATTTTTTTGAACGCTCTTCTGAATAACTTATTTTTTGTAGTTCTTTCATAGTGTAAGCTTAACTATTCACATATAATATGTTTCCTTTTATATATGAGTGGTCTGCAGGATTTTCTCGGGCTCTATTTAAGAACGTTTTCAGAATGTTCTGCTCATGTCTATGTTTGAACGTAAGGTCGTGTGAAATTGCAATACCCGTACCTTTCAACTTCTTTGTTTGTTTTAACATTCCTCACTTTTTTAGGTGAGAAATAAATTCAATTTCGACGGGGGGTTTTTCAGATTTATTTATACGGTATAAATTATTTAGGTCCGACTCGCTGACATCAACATTCAACAGTGTTTCAAGCTTGTTGGAAACAGAAGTAGCTGAAATATCTTTCTATACATCATAAAAAAGGTAATTTCATAAGGAATTCGGCTATGTCAATTTTCGCCACCTAACTTTCTATTCTGGCGCCCTCTTGCGGGGAAAAAAATGTTTTGTATTTCAAATCATGATACTTCATTTGCAAGCTGATTTGACAAAAATTTAGTGACAATACATTATGGAATTTTTCAAGGGAGAAACCAAAATGGTGGCTCCACAATGGCGGACAAAATTTGCAATTATGATATAATTTGATGTCGGACGAAATTTGTAATTATAGTTCGATTCGAATCAAATTAGTATATGGGGATTTTCAGGGTAGGAAATTATAACTGTTTTATCGATGCAAAAAACAAGAGGGAGTACAATATTCGTAATTGTGATTTGATTCGATATTGGCATATGGGGCTTTACAAGTTTTCAGAATTTACTGAATTCATAAAAAAAGCTTTCATACAAATGCGCTGAAAAAATTATTTTTTTTTATGTGTGACGTAGGTTATTTTGTACGTAGAAGAATCAAAATTTTACCAAGCAGGAATAACTATTTTGTATCCGTAGCAAGTTTATCTTTTTTTTTCATCGCATTTGAAAGCGTTTTATTCAATTTTTTCAATTCGTTTCAGTCATGCTGAAAATCTGTACCCAAAATTCCCACAATCGAATCCTCAATCTAATCGGACGATAATTACTCCCATTCGCCATCCTGGACCTGCCATTTTACTGTTTTCTCTCCAACGAAAATTCCATAATACATTGTCATCGCAATGATGAACACCTATCAAAGTTCAAGTCTCGGTTCAAGTTGATCGGACAACTAGAAGTGGGTAAAAAGTTAGCTGCGAGATTTGTCCCACACATACATACATACTAAGTATCCGGGAGCAAGTTGAATAAAAGCTTTTGAAAAAAATTGAAAACCTTGCATAAATTCAAATTCAATCATCCCAAACTACATTAATTCACAGTATACACTCAAAGTGTTCGCCATGAACTGCCATAAATGACTATCATAAGTTATTCTCCAAATGCCTTTGGAAAAAATGGACTTACTACGCCTATGTATTGGTATAATATAAAACCTTTCCTTTCTGTGTCTATGTATGTCAGTTTCTTGTCAGTAGTACTTCAGATTCATTAACGAGTTTTGGAACTAATTTCAAAATTTCGATAGAAGGGATCTGTGGCAATATGAATCGTCAAATTTAAATCTCAGTAAGAAATGAAGCGGTGGAAGTAGCCGTTCCAGGACATATTGTTGCGTATTCACTTATGGTATACGAAAGCTTGCCGAATTATCTGGAGTAAGTCGACGTACCGTCGGGCGAATTTTATAAGCTTACAGATTCAATCCATTTGAAATCAAACTGGTTCAGGAACTCAACGATCGTCTCATTCGATTTTGTGAAATCATGAATGAACTTGCTATACGAGATCCATATTTCGTTTTCAACATTTGTTTTTTGGATGAATGCAGTTTTCATCTCAACGGTATTGTCAATCGACATGATTGTCTGTACTAGTCAGATTGTATTCCAGAGTGTTCCACCAAGTACATACGCGATACCCAAAAAAGTTGAACGTTTGGGCTGGAATATATGATGATTGTATTATTGGTCCAGGTCATCTGACTGGGAACATGTATTTGGAATTACTCGAAGATATCGTTGACTCAACATTAACGGATATATCTAATAGAAAACGATAACTGATACCTTGAGGATCACCTAATTTTCCAACAGGACGGAACTCCTTCATATTTTGCTATAGCGTTTCATCAGTACCTGAATAAAAGATTTCCAAAACACTGAATTGGAAAAAGAGGATGCATTGCATGGCCCTCTGATATGAGTCCATTTGAAACGTAAAATATACGCCACTCAGCCAGGTTCGTTAGAAGAGATACGTCAATGTATCATAACCGAATGTCGTCAAATAACCCCTGACATGCTCCAAAACGTTAGACAACGTTTTGAGATGAACTCATACTCAGGCATGGTAGTGAATGGAGACCACTGTGAGCTTCAACTGTGAATTAATATAGTTTGGATTGATCTTAGTTGAATTTATGCACCATTTTCCAATTTTCAAGTTCATGCAATGTTAATTTTTTCAATTTTTGTTTTTTTTTCTCGTGAATTTTTCGCACAACTTCCAAATACAATATCATAAGTGGAAAAACAAAACAGTTGTTTTTTTCGCAATAGGGTGACAAAATGAAAAGTTAAGTAGCGAACACCCACCTAAATTCCTTATCGAATTACCTTCTTAATGCTGTGTCACACTTAGTACTTTCCCTACTCGAATAGTATGAGTGAACAAGGGGTGGGGAAGGAGATATGACAGTTGATCTCACGACAGGAAGATGTCGCTCTTAAATCAGAAATCGACATGTATTTGCATTCGAACCATAATTACAAATTTTGACCATTATCTCGATTTTGCATCTACAAAAAAATCATAATTTTCATCTTGAAAATCATCACTTACTGATTTTCATTCAAATCGGACCATAATTAAAAATTTCGTCCCTCATCTTGGGGCCATCATCTTGATTTTTTGCATCGACAAACAATTAATGATTTTCTTTTCTGAAAACCGCCACTTATCAATTTTGAATCGAATCGGACCATGATTGCAAATTTCATTGGCCATTGTGGAGGCACTATTTTGTGTTTTCCCTTAGGAAAAATTTCATAATGCATTGTCACCGAATTCATGCCAAATAATCTTGCAAATGAAGTATCATGATTTAGAATACGAAACAGTTCCTTTTCCTGTAAGAGGGCGCCAAAATAAAAAGTTAGGTAGCGAAAATTGAGATGGCTGAATTCTTTATGAAATCACCTTTTCAATGACCTGTCACAATTACTACTTTCCCTATTCAAATTGTTTGGGTGATAGTGACCGAGGGGTGGGGAAAGAGAGAACAGTTGAGGTTATGATGGGAAGATGTTCCCCTTGGATTACAAATTGACGTGTCACTGCATTTTTTCAGAACATATGTGTTTTGAATATATTCGATCTGCTTTGTTTTTGTGCCCCACCCTGTATACCCGTATAAACATTGAAATCTTGATATCGACATGAAGCTTGAATTATCAGCTCATGAATGCATTTGAATATTTTCAACGCAGCTGCTATGATGTAGCTATGGCTGTACCGATGATGTATAGTGGCAGCATTTGCAATAACCCACCATTTGTCATCGATTGCTCTTACCAACCCGATGCTACGAAAGCATCTACTGTCGTTATCTAAATAGAGTTTGAAAGACGTATAGTCAAGTTCCCAGTACGCACCAAAGTATATGGACTCATTCTTCTCGCTATTGTTTTGTTTTATAGTGCCCTTGTTAGCTCTGTGCAAACTGGATTATGATGATATTGACATGTAGATCACAATGAAATTCTTGAATTTGACGAGTTGAGTACTAGTGCAGCATGATTTTCATTCAAAATATAGATATATGTAGCATATTTCAAATATTCTCAACACAATTATCTCAAACAAAACCTTCCTCATCTTTGACATTCTCTACTCTCTTCAGTCAGTTGAATCTCCACAATTTTAATTGACATTTCTTCATGATATTATGTGGCACACAAAAATTCATTCAGATTTTTGCTCTCATACAAATATTTATGACATAATGTCAAGCCAATCTCCCTGAGCTCAAAAAGTTTTTGCACCTCTTCAGCACATATCATGCAGTGTCGAAACTCAGATCGGCTATTTCCCAAGACACCCTTTCCATAGCAGAATCCAAAATCCACGGCTTCTGGACACTCTTTGGTTGAATATATCATCCACATATCCGTAGGAGCGGGAGCTTTAATAAAAACACAAATTGCATTCATTAGTTTGGAAATTATGTTGTACAAAAAAAGCATCAACTTGGAATTTGGATCCAGCTAATGTTCATTTCATAATAATCTACCATATGGGATATGCCCAGAACTTTTGATGACACAAAACAAATTCACCCAATAAACTGGTTTCAGCGCATGGATAATCCTGAGAATACTGACCCATATACTCGTATGTATACACAAATTTGGATTTTGATGAATTCACTTCACGAATTATGTCTTCTGTGAATTGCTCTGTGACGAGTTTTGGAAGCCATGATTTGAAAGGAGTATTACTTTGCTCATTCAATGATGCAATTTCAGTGAAATAACCATATCGATAACCAGGGCTCTTATAGGCTTCTGCTCTGAAGATTCACCTCTTTCAAATATTACGGAATTATTTTTCGCTATGCATATATTTCGCTGAGCATATATTTGAAATATCTAAAAGGGAGGGGGTCGAGAGTTCTCAAAATGATGTATTGAGGAGTCAAATATCAAGGTCATGTTACGCGCATGTAGCTGAATGTCAAGTGTCGTCATTCATAGTCAAAAGTGTTGGAGATAACATAATCCAAAGTCATTCAAGGCCAAACCCAGGAACATCTGCAAGTTGCTTACTTGAGGTCGTGTGACGTGATAAAAGGTCGTTACAAGGTCAAGTGCTTGGGAGAAAACTTTGGATCGGTGTAAATCACCTACTCATTTGAATTGAAGTTTTTTCATAGATTTCAAATTCGTTAACAATCTTCAGACAGTGGAAGTCAGAACTTGTCATATTCACGAATGACTTATAGTTTCAAACAGAATATAGTCGTATAGATCAAACTCACCGCTTATTTGCATCGAATGTATTATTTTTTATGAAAACTCATAATAAATACAGCAATTTTACTGATGAATATTTATCTGTTTCAGAAATGATCATTTGAGAATGAACATATAATAGCAATTCAACTCAGTAAAACTTTTTCTTTCATAATTCAATAATTCTTACAACTTGACATGTTCACTGGGGAGGGAAAGTAATTTTGAACCTTCAGTTTGGAAAACAGGAAGAGGTTGAGAAGTGAATTAAAGCATATTTCGAAAACCGTCCTGAGATTTCATCTACAAAATTTCATAATGTTCACTTCCGCTTCAGTCGGTATTCTCCCACAACCGCCATATTTCACATAACTGAATATTCATTTTGTTCCCATTCTGGAAAATTTATCCCCACATTTCTACCCACGATGAATTATAGAAAACACATTTCGCGAACATGATATGGGTTGGTTGATCAAAGAGGGTTTTTATACTGTCGGGAATTAATATCATAATATTTCATTCATGCACGAGGGTTTTTGATAGATGTAGATCAAAATATATTCTCAGCAATGACTTCTGAAAGCAAACGGATTATTGGAAAATATATTTGAGGATAATCTTAGTGATTGATCTGATTTATGGAAATGAAGATTATTTATTTGAAAGCATTGTTGAAAAAAGCGTACTCTTCTTTGTACCTACCGAAAAGAATTGAATAAAAAATTGTTCTTTCCTACGAGAAATTTTCTTTTTCAGAAATAAAATTTTTCAGTCATTGGAAATATTCCCAAATAATTATGGTAGAAAGTTGTTATTTAAAATTATGCTACTGGTTTTGCAAAAATTATTGTGTGTACTAACATATTATGACGTGTTGTTTACGAATCGAAAAACATTGGTGTTCTCCCCTATTACAACAGTAAAAGCCCTTCAAAATAACAAAAATTCCCAGTTTTCAGCCTTATTTCTGATCAATACAATTTATAGATTAACGCAAGTAGCTATTCATTTACGTCGTCTTCACATCCTAGTCCACTATGTTGTTTCTTATATATAACTTTGAAATGTAGGGATGATGCCATGAGAAAATTCATTGTTGAAAAAAGTTTTTATGGAACACATGTTGATTATCCAACCGAAGAGTGTCAAAGAAGATGATATACGGTGTACATGTGATGTGGTGAATGAATACTTCTGAGTCTATGGTTCTGATTCTATAGTTTGTATTGTGCAAAACGAAGCCTGAACAGTTTGGAGAATTTGAACTCTTGAAATGAAAAAGAGCACCATTTTTACTGAATTCGTAATGTACACGTTAAAATACGTGAGATACACATTTTTTTCCAAATCGGCGGTTGCACCTATCCGAAATCTAACCCAAACTAGTTCATCCGAAAGAAACATTCACCTGAAAAGTTCTTATTGATATTTTTTTATTTTCTGTAAGTTCCTCATTTCTCGTCATTATTGGAAAAAAATAATGCAGAATAGCTTTGTCCTATGAAGGTGAATATTATTTTGAATTTTTTGTCCAACATGGATATTTTTTACTACTTTTCGATGGGTTTTTTGAGATTTATAGTTCTTTTAGAAAATTTTTTCAAAAGTTTTTCATTTAATATAAATGGATAAGAAGAAAAGGTGCCAACAGAGACTGTTTTCTCAAAACTTTGTCAGTTGCTACTTGTAGATGAAACAGATACTATTTGAGAGATTTTTCATCCAATCTGAATATTTTTCAAATACATTACTTTTGATATTCATTGTAAAGTTCCACAGGTATGTTTAGAGCTGCTCTCAAAATAATAAAGAATAAGTTCTCAGCAGATTTTTTTCATTCATGGGAAATGTGTATTGTGAATTCCATCACAATTATTGATAAATATTGGAAGAGTGTTGCATGTTCTCTATCGGATTTCTACTATCGAACTGTTTCCAGGAGTTTTTAGAGTTTTCAACCTTAAAAATTCTAAAAAGTGAATCATCCATTATTTACAGAAAATATTTTGAATCAAAATTAGCCTCTGAAAGATATCAGTCGCCAATAACTTGTCGCATTTATGAATTTTATGATGATAAATTTATATCGATTGTTGAAAAAACTATATTATGTAAACTCGAGTTCCACCTTCTGATGTAGATCCTGCCATAATTACATCAGATCAATCTTGAATCATTCAGTATAAATGAAGTTTATCAAATTGATTGAATTTTCTAAGTTACATTCTGATATTTCGGAAAGTTTCAGTCAATCACTAATCCATATTAGTCATTCTCAATCATTGTTTGGGACTTTTTCAAGACGACGGTGAGAGAACCCAGATTTTATGGACTGGAGATGATGAGAAAATTGATATATGGTAGAAATGCGTCTTTTACTCGAAATCATGATGCTGTGAATGAGACGCTAATGAATGAAAGATCAAAAATCACTGAGTTTCGAGGAAAAAACTATTTGTAAGTCAGAAATGAAATAAGTAATAATTTGATCCATTGTGGAAAAAAGGACCCAATCTATAAATAGTTTGAGAGTATCAGAAATAGGTCATTCATTACCCGAAGACGATTGTGGATCCTATAAATCGAAATGTCGTGAAGTAGCTTGGTTTGAAATCTTTTCACTTTTTATCTTATTCTTCATGATGATCTCTCACCACGTAGTAACAGCTACATCCATCAATTTATTCTCACTTTTTATTTTTCACATCTTATTTCAATGCTTCATCTTTTCATTGTTTACCGTTTGACTGTTATTGACATTTTACTGCATCAGTTACCAGTTTTCTTGCATAAAAATTAAATTGGAGAAGCAAATGTTTGGTGAAAACGCGTTTTGAGTAAAGTTGATACCATGAAAATTGTTGATTTTTCATATTCAATTCTCTCCCTACCCAACCTATTCAAGTATTTTTTTCAAATTTTGATATTCCATTGCTTTTCCTTCATTTCATAGATTTGGAATTTGTTAACACTTTTCAGACAATGGCAGTCCATTCAAATTTGGTAGTGATGTGGAAGAGCGACTTTCGAATGAATCCAACTGAAACTTATACATGACGATGTAGACTTGCGAAAAAATAAAATATTCAAGAAACCATTATTGATTTTTATGCCCATGTTCGAGGCAGTTTTGAAAGAAAATACTTTCCAGTTGACGTGTACGTACGAAAACTGATGAAGTTGGTTATACATGGAATTTACAATTAACCTGAGCTCAGTTTCTCTCAGGACAAGTTTGATTTACAGATGAGATGGTACAATAAAAATTCCGATATTACATAATATACGTATGTAGTCATGCTATATTCGTGAAAATCCCGAAGAAATATGTATCGATTGTTTTTCAAAATCTCATTGCCTCATGTAGTGGAAATCTAGATGTTAGTGGAGCAAAATAGGAGATAAGTTTGAACGTGACTGTTAATATTTATATCTCAACTTCAAATACACCACTGTACAATGTTACCGATGGTACAAAATGAACGTCAAGAATGTAATCCGAAGAATATTCACAAACATTGAATATAAACTTCGATGAATCGAATGAATTACCATTACTGGTCTTCGAAGGTTCACAAAAATCATACATGACTCAATGTGTTGTTCCTACGTTGTGATGCATTATTTGTTCAGTGGCAAATACACCAGACGATAATCTATAATAATATAAACTTCTTGAATCTAGTATTTTAGATGGAGAAAATCCAGTCAACGAAAATCAAAATTACATATTCGAAAGCGAGTCTAATGAATTTTCTCATTGGTATCAGTATTGATGCAAAGTTGTTCGTTGGAAATAACAAATATTATCAAGCTGCCATGCAAACCCTATTATGATGAACACTTATGGGAAAAGTGAATTTCACAATATCGACCAAGTATCGTGAAATTCAACAGCATTTTGTTAAGAAATAATGTGACAGTTGATCTATGCAAAATATCAAGTTGCTCCAAATGAACTAATGACCTTATCTGATCTCAGTTACGATGAAGCAATATCGACACAAACATTAACTCAGAATTAGAATTTCATTTACTAGAGACTTACTGAAAAAATATCATTTTTAAAATACTCGATATAGTCAAACAAACATAGTCAAAAATACATGTGACATAATGAGTTTTTAATGAAAATAAAAAAATAAAATTTTTGAGTGACAAAATTGTGTGATCTGCAAAAAATATTGGAACAATGAAAATGACATCAAAAAATGAAAATCAACAAATATATGAAGATTAGAGATAAAAAGAATTGAAACCCAAAAATAATAAAAATTGGTCAATTTCTACTAAGCTTTATCAAGATAACAGATGTTTATGGCACCTGTTATAACTGGCTCAATCATACTCCGGGTAGATTAGTCAAATTCCAGGAGATTCAATAAAAATTTTTCGTTTTTATCGGAAATATAAAATTTTGGATGCTGTAGTTCAAAACCAATACCGATGTATCTGTTCTGTAAGAAATGCTTGAGTGTTTCACAAATGTTGATTCTTGGACCATAATCATAGAATTCAAATTCATAGGAGAGTACAGAATCAACTGCTGTGAAAATAACGGAATAAACTGAAGAGGAAAATAGTATTTCAGAGCGAACTATTGAAGATTTGACAGAAAAAACCCAAGCAAATCACAGAATCATAGAGGAACAGATTATTGAAGAAAACACAATGATACAAGAAGCCTCGAGAGTAATTGCGAGCTAAATGAGATAATTGAAAAACAGAAACTATCATCTCAGTAGCTTGATCACAAATCGAACAATTATATTGATCCCATTGCTATTGATCCCATTGCAAATGAACCTGTAACGACAACTTCTGTCCAAACAAATGCATTCAACAGCATCTCCGTGGATACACAAATATCTGACGTAGATAGCAGACAAAAAGCCTGCACACAAACGACAGTTGAAATTACTCAAATCACCAGGGAAAAAGTAGTACTCTGGAAAATAAAGACTAGCTGAATAATCAGCACAAAAGAGGATCACTAGATTTTGATCACAGAGTTGCTGAATCTGAACCAAGAGTTCTATGACAAATCCAAAGAACAAAAAAGCATTATGTATGGTTTGAAAACAAGGCTTCATGACTGGAGATCTGCTGCTGGAATCAGCCTGCAATGGAAAATACATACAAGTATTGGTGACAGATGAGTTGAAAGATGATACTCTGCATAAAAATATGTTGACATCAGTATCTACACTTCAGAAGGATAGTTAACTACTTCAAATGGAACGGAACAATCTCCAAGACTTAATAGTGATAAAAAACCAATATACCATGTCTACAACGATAAGTCCTATCAAAAATACCTTTTCGCCAACGGTCCTCTCTGCAACAGAAACCAACAAGTTATATAATGATATAGTCTCAGTAGGAGTGGATGAATCTAGCGAACGAGTGGCGATGCAGCATTACTCAGAACCCAAAGTTCATATGATAAATTTTCCCTCACACATGTTGATAAGTTTGAAGATTTGTAAATTGTTCCATAATATCAGCAAGAGATCCCAATGTTGATTTCAATGATCATGATTCACCAGCTACCGAGGACTTAATACCTACATTCAACTTGACTATGCACGTTAAATCAGACATGCGTGTTCACCAGTACACCTCTACCCACATTGATTATGTTTGTAGTTATTTTGAAGATCGCATGGTATCTTGCTCTGTCAGCCGCATCATATTATTTGATTATACAAAGAGTATGTAATTTTGGAAGACTTTATAGCAAAGCATAATATAGTTGGTTTTTTCAGAACTGTCTCAATGCCAACTGGAAAAGTAACCTCTCTCGTGATGAACTATTTCTCGCATTACACATAGTATTATGTGATGTCTACAACAGATTTTATGCTAAACAAAAAATGAAACAAAAATCTCTGACTGACGAAAGGGCCCAAAATAGCGCCAACAAACCTGTGATCACTTCATCACATACGGAAGTTCAGAAATAAACTGTCAGTTAATAATCACTTCAATCACTATCGGATAATTGATAGATCTTTGATTGAGGTTGCGAAAAAAGATACTTCCATAATAGACAGCTGCTCTGATAATAAATTCAATAATCAATGATATTAGGGGAAAAGCAAAGGGAAAAATTGAAGAAATATCACCTAATCCCAACACAATAAGGAAAATCTTGTCAAGAGTTTCCCAAGGATATATGCTCGATCCCATTCTTTTCCTATTATACGTCAACGACTTCACTGAAGTCAAGATATCTGATAAATCCACTCTTTCTACAGATGATACCACTACACTATGGAAAGGCAAGGAGACCCGAAAATAACATGACATAATATCTACATATTTGAGAATTGTGAAAAATGATGAACAACTTAAAGGTAAGATCTCTTCTGGTTGCTATGCAATGGAAGTAGTTTCTGAAGAACTAGGACCAGCTACTGTCAAAATGGCATATTACTCTCTTTCAGATTCTCACTTACGTTATGGATTACCTTTTTGAAAAATGTGTAACTCAACATTTCTCAATAAATTGCTCATTTTTAAAAAAGGCCATTAGGTTCATATACAGAATCAGACTCCGTGAGTCATGCAGGGAAGTTTTCACAAGCAACAAAATACTCACAGTCATAGCGTTATTGATTCTGGAGTCGGTCGACATGGTAAATGAACATAAATCAAAATTTGCCCCAAATCCTGATTTTTTTGCTACCCGCAACAATAGGCACATACTGAAAGTCCCATTACCTACTAAAAATCTCACCAGAGACTCTATTTTCTATATTGCTGGCAATGTGTTCAATGACACCATATCATGAAAGGACGGAAAATTTGAATGAGAGTAAGTTCAGAAAAACTGTAAAAAAACTATTTTTGAGAAACCCT
>WOGR01006347.1:0-13138 GCA_015342045.1 Leptinotarsa lineolata | reverse complement strand
TGTAGATCATTCAAAGAAGTAACTTTCAGACACAAAATGGAAGAAAAAGGCCTTCTGAAACAGCTACTTTCATATAAACATTGAATTACACGAAAAAGAAAATTCTTTCGAAACAAATACTTTTATATGAACACTGAGTATGTGGTGGATCTCGTCAAAATAAACAACTTTTTCCTATAAAGTGTTCAACGAAAAATGATAAGTAGGAAACATTCTCGTTCTCATTCATCGTTAAAACCTCGTTCTTGAAATTCTTTGTCATGAACAACACATGTAAAATGCTATTCATGTAGCAAGTGTTTCCTAAATTATCTAATCCAATTTTCTCCAATAGATTTTCAGAACAACTGTCTACTGTTTCACAAGGAAGAACAGAATATGCATCAGAACCATTTCTCAAGCTGCAATCGATCCTTCCAAGTGATGAAGGGTTTCGTATAGGGATCGATTCGGCTCTTGCTCCATGAAACTCTTCCACTGAAAGGGAATATTATTTTGTCGGGAGTAATTAACGCTTTCGTTTCTTTATACCCAACCTTAATCTAATTCATAAGCAAGAGGCTTCTGTAGAAATTATTCAATTTTCTGGGGACCGGTTGCAACGGAAGACATTTCTGTGAACATTACATACAGAATATATCTAAAATAAATCAAAAGACAAAGTCGTAATCAGTAAAACAGTTCCTTCTTTCTCATCTCGACACCACGGGATATTATTATGAAAAAATCACGACACTAGTAAATGAATTGAAATCCTTCATTGAACAAATTACAAATTTCCTGGAGTATCATAAATTTCAATAAACCCTCAATTAAATCACCAGCAGCCACCAGGGTAATATGGGCATAAGTATATCCTCGCCAAAACTGAAATGTTATCAGTGAAACTGAATCTCGCTTTGTTTTGAATAACGCACCAATAGAGACATTCTTGCCACCCCTATCGAATACCGTATAGGGTTGAATTGTTTTATTTATTTTGGTTGCCATTTGGGCCTGTTTTCTCTTTCCCATGCTAACGATATTTTTGCAATTCGGGGTTAGGGTTGTGTTTATTTTTACCCTCTTCCATAACAAAGAGCGTGAACGAGAGGCTGTATTAGTTTCATTTTGATTATAATTTAATGTTTATTAACACATAGGGGCTTTGATTGAAATGTTCAAGTAGAAGTATTTTCTGTAGATGGACTCCAGTAGAAAGTATGTTAGAGATTCAGACTTCCATAGTTAAAAAAATATCTGAATGATTTGAAACATGTAAGAAGGAAAAATGTTATGAAACCGGATCTCAAATATTTGGAAAAATTGGTAAAAAAGAAATAAGCAATTCAAGGAAACATAACATTGTGAGCAGAAATGGAAATGAATTGATGAGTGAATTTGTGATTCTACACCAGACCTCGCTGTTTAAATCTTACCAGTGGTGCTAGTCTGATGCATTCCTGGACTGTCCTTAAAGGACAAACCTAAGAAAGTAACGATGATGACATCATCTCTCAAAACATATTTTGATGATCTCACACCTTGCGGGATCATCTATATGTAGAATGAAATATCCTGTGGTAAGGATAGAACACTGATACTAGTGCTATAGTTGTCCGTTAACAGAACTTCTGAACGAGTCGGCGCGCCATCTGTTGGACAAAAGGAGAACTATCGAAACGCGGCAAATTCAAAATACTATGGATATTATTGGGCTCATCCAGAGAGCATTGGATAATGGTTATTGAGCAATGATCAAGTATTTTCTTTTCATGTCTCGCTTGAAAAAAGCATATTTTTCAACATAATACTGTAAAATATGTACTCATCATACTAAGGAATATCAAATTTTCAAGCAAAACCTGAGAAGAAAATACTTGGCTATTACTCAATAACCATTATCCAATGCTCTCTGGAATAAAAATTATAAAGGTGAAAATGAATATGAATCAAAAACTCCCATAAGAAGCTGAAATGTATCAGTTCTGTTTGCAACTTCGTACTCGAACTAAGGTGAACAAAGATTTATGATATTCAAAACTAGATTTAATATTGAACAATGATGGGGAAGTAAAAATTGTGAAAGCATGTAATACAAATTTATTTCTAGGATCAGACGAGCAAAGTCAAATTTGAAATTACGAATGACATCAGGATCTAAAAAAACAGTCGCTGTTTTAAATATATACACAGACAGTTACAATAATCACAAGAGTATTACAGTATATCAGAACACCAATTCTCAAATAAACCAGCTATCAACGGAACATAAACTGAGATTTGGGAAAACTTCAAATCAATATCAGATGAAAAGTTTACCTGCTAAAAACAATGTGGGATATGCAACTTTTGAAAGGCCTCTGTGGCCAACTATTTTGAACTCATCTTCAAAATGAACATGATACACAAAATGACTTTTATGGATCTGCTCCTTCTGGTTGAGAAAGCCGATGACGTCAGGAAATAGGGCAAAAATCGAAAATTACCGGCCAGTCTCTTTGCTGTCGGTGTTTTCAAAAATATTTGAGAAAATCGTGAAAACACAGATGTATACATTTTTTGTTGTCTACAACAACCAGTTTGGATTTAGGGAAGGTCGAAGTACAGAAGATGCAATATATGCTTTAACCATTGATGTCTATAAACCATAGACAAAAAAATTCCACTGATTTTCGTTTTTGTAGATCCATCAAAAGCCTTTGATACACTGTGTCACAAACGCCTTCTCCAAAAGCTCCAATCCTATGGGATTGGACAATTGGAAATCTATCTGTCAGAATGAAAACAAGTAGTAGAAATCGATGGAATACTGTGTTCTTCAAGGGCTGTTTCTTATGGAGTTCCACAAGGAACGGTTCTTGGACCTCTATTATTCACTATGTACAGAAACAGTCTCATGACATATCGATCTATAGATAAAAGCATCAGTTTTGCTGATGATATGGCATTACTTCATGAAGACGAAACTTGGATAGACGTTAAAAATAAAGCCGAATAGAACTTACATGGTGTATGTGACTGGTTCAAATTCACAGTTCAACAATGAATGATGAAAAATCATAATACTTTCCATGTGCACCAACTACTTACCCGACTTACGTTCTTTGGTGATGAATAAAGTAACACATATTCTAGAAAAACATAGGTCGAAGTACTTAGGAATAGTTATAGACAGGCACTTGAGATGGGACCTTCACGTTAAAAACGTTGAAAATAAGCTATGGGGATTGCTTATCAAATTTAGATATTTCGCAGACTTCTTAAGTACAGAAAACTTAAAAACATCATCTATATCTTACATTAGTACAATCCCAGTTACTAAATGGAATACTATGATGGGGTGGCGTAGCTCCATATAATTTACAAAATTTAAACATTATGCAAAAGTTGATTCTGAGGATAATTTACAACAAAAATATTACTTATTCCAGTGATTTATTATTCCTAATAGCATTTTTGACATAAGACTAATCTTCATTTATCGGATTCTAATGAATATCCACAGAAATAAAATAAAATCACAAGCAATTGAACATTATCACAACACTAGAAGAATAAATAAATCTATCAATGAAACGACATGTGGAAAAACTATTGGCCGACGGTCAGTGGCACCATAAGTTTATAATCTACTTCCTGGTAATATAAAAAAAGTTATATTCTGATATTTATTCAGGAACTACTCAAACTGTTCATTTTATTTTATCTCAACTAACATCATTCACAAAAATTTTGAATTGTTAAATACTTTCAAATTGTAATTTATTGCTATACTTGTAATTTTTAATAAATATCACGCACAAGCTCTAGAAGCTTCAGTGACTTGTCAGTTAGGTAGTGAAGACACCCCCGAAGAAGCCATTGTATGGCGAAACACGTGTTGCGTTTTTGTAAAACTGTTTAGTGAAAATCTCACAATAAAGTGTTTTTTGAATACGAGACTTGTCATGTTTATTTCTGTTCTCGTTAACTAATAATAATAATAAAGGACCTTTATTTACTTGGCAGAGTCTCAACTTCAATAATTATTCTTTATGCAATCAAAATAAAATAATCACCAATGAAAGAACCAAATATCATACTGATCTTGACTACTTCAGGGCTGAAAAACCGAAAGTGTCTTCGTTCGTCGTAGCTTATTAGTGGTTTCGCAGCATGCTAGATGTCGGAAATGGACATTCCGGGCTCCTCAAAATATGCGCGGTATGCGAAAATGTCACATACCACACTGCTGGCCAAGAGAAAAAAATTGTCCCCTATGTGGACACTTGGTTCCCGAAATACCGGATGAGATAAAGGTCGGAATTGTTTGTAAATTAGTCTTAATGATTTTTGTTCGGTAGGAAGTTTTCCGAACAATCGTGGGAGATAAATATTTAGACAGTCACATTTTTGTAATACAGGCGGTGTTTTAATATTTCATGAAATTCTTAGCAAATAATCCGAAATATTTTCAAAAGAGTTACAGCTGTTTAACTATACAGCTCTTTTTTTCCGTTTGACCAAGCTTCTAACTCTTATGGTTTAAAAGTTACCAATACAATCCCATTGATAAAGTGGCCACCCAGTATATTGATTATATAGTGGTTTCATTCTGAAGACCCATATACTAATTTTGACCCTGATTTTGAACTAAAATATAGGGACGTAAGACATGAAATGCTATGGAAATTTCTACAGTTTTGTGCAATGAAACCGTATAATTATCAAAAAAATCATTATAATGTGATGGTCGAAATGGACAAGGTTTTACATTTGCAAATATTTAAGTGAAAACGATTTTTGCACCAATCATGTAAAGTATTTAATCGTTGTTGCACTCTAACACAATCTTCCAAATCAGTATTAGAAACTTATAACTTCAAATAATCTGCAAACATCAACCTATCGCAGTATAATGAGTAGCATAAATCATTCAAAAGTTGTGGAGAAAGTAATGGACCGAAATTAGATCCTTGAGGGACTCCACTAGTGGCAATATCAATATTTGAAGAGAAAACCCTATAAAGGAAGGTTCCTTCAGCCAAGATATATCTTCGAAAGCTGAAGATAGATTTTTTGTAACCAGAACTGAGATCAAAGAAGTAAAAAGCAATTAAATGGTCTCCGGTAATATCACATACTTGCAGTAAAACAATTCAAGTTTATTATGAAAATTCATAATAATTTTCTTAATTGGTGGATTTATTCTAAAACACAGGTCAATTTTAGAATTTGTGTTTGGATCCCATTAAATGAAACTTCAACTACAAGTCAAATTTTTCATCACAAAACAACCTTAGAAATATTTGAATTTCGTCTCATTATCTCACTTTAATGATGGTATTTTCAAAATGCTTTCCTAAAATTAAAATTCATCAAAATAACCCATCCTAGATTACAAAAATAATTACTGGGATCAGCATCACCTTCGTTGTCATATAAATCATATGACAATTCATTCATAACAGCGTTTTTCTAGAAAACGCTACAAAATTCTTTAAAAAATCTGAAATTTCAATAATTTGCCCCACAAAGAAAACTCCACGGAGTTTTTAGCGGAAAATTCCTCGAAATTCATTTATTTTCGAAAGTCCAGTACAATAATATCTTTTTGAAGAACTACTGTCTTTGAAGAGTTGTAGTTCGGTGTAAAACATATTAGGATATACGAATAAACCCAAAAAATTTAAATTTGGGATAATGAAATTGATGCATGAATACTTTATTTTGAAGTGAAATTGACAGATGAAACTTTCAAGATGGCGACTGGGCACCATATGGGGAAAAAAATTAAATGGAAAAGAGGGTCTTGGGATACATCTGTTTGAAGCTCCTGACGAATGATTCACAACCCTAGAACATAATGTCAATATCCTCAACTACTACAAAATTGCGGAACTTTTAATAATTGCCTGAATACAATGTGATTTAAATACATATTATAATAAGCTTGAGGTCAGTTCAGAAGATGCTCGATATGGTTGCCTTGAACTTCTTGACATATGAACAGCCTATCCGATATTTCACGCCGAAAATTTTCGAACACAGTAACGTCAATATCTCTACAAATATTTATCATTCTCTGCCGTGTATCCAATATTGAAGCAAGTTCAGTTTCCTACACCTTCTGCTTCAAATAGCTCTTTACAAAAAGTTCAAAAGTGTCAAATCTGGCGAGCGGGCTGGCCATTTTGTAGGACCTCGACGGCTAATTCAACGACCAGGAAAAGTAAAATCCAAATAGTTTCTTACTTGTCTGGAGTAATGTGGTGGTGCTTCATCTTGTTGGAATACAATAACCATATCGATATCATTAGGATTTGCTTCGACCATTTCAGTGATGAAGAGGGTCAACAGTAGTGTCAGCATATTCAAATACAGTTACTCTGTTAAATTTTGATCAATAAATAGAGGTCCTACAATATGGTTTCCCAATATTCCTGCCCAAACGTTAATTTTTCCTGGATATTGGGTATATGTTTCCTGGAAAACGTGAGGGTTGATATCACTCCAATAACGGCAATTTTGTCTGTGAACATTGTCGTTTAAAAAAAATGTACATTCGACACTAAAACGAATATTGTGGAGATAGGTAGGATGCCTTGCAATGGTTTCCGTCATGATTTCGCAGATATGACGATTCGGAAAACGTTCATTGAAAATCCTGTCAGTCTCGTGAAAGTTACGCGTCGTAATGTAAATAAAAATCGCTTCAATTTTCACTGCCATTGGACGAGAATTGACCATTTTAGAGATTATTGACGTGTAACTTCCTACTAGTAAAACCGAAAACTAAATGAGAATATTCTAACTGAACAATGATATTCATTGTCATACTGATTTTTTTGTTGTTTTTATAAACGAAAAATAACTTAACAAAACTTATCGGGTTGTTGGGATTGCCATATGGTAGATAAAACGGAATATTTCTAGAAATATCGATATTTATGTGTTTGTCTTCAGGAAATTATTAAATGTTTCGTCATTTTGTAGTTGGTGAAGATATTGACTTCATATTCCAGGGTTGTAAAGTATTCGTCAGTAGCTTTAAAATGATGTATCACAAAGCCCCCCTTTCAATTCAATTTTTTTCCTGATGGCGTCCAGTCGCCATCTTGAAAGTTTCATCTGTCAATTTCACTTCAAAATAAAGTATTCATGCATTGATTTTATTATCCCAAATTTCAATTTTTTGAGTTGACCAGTTCAAAAAATAAAAGGGGGGACATTAAAGAAATGCACTGTTATTCGTCTCAATTGCTTATCAAAATTTTAATAAAATTAAAAAATATATGATTTCGAAATAATATCTTGGAATATTCATCTCTCTCAACTATCTACACCGTAGGTTTTGCTAAATTCCTGCCGGATATAAATTAGTATGTCTCCCCAAATAATGCTATGTAATAGAAACTACCTGGTATAAATACCCGCTAATCTTCCTAAATAGAAATTCAGTGATACTGAATCTTTTGTTAATATGGTTTTTGTTCTAATATGTCTATCCAAATCTCCTAAACCCCACTGAAAAATTGTGTGATTATAAAAGGAGTAGCCCCTACCTTTTTCAAATGGAACCATAAAATAATAAAAATTCAAAGAGTTGTTGAATATAAAATAGCAAAGTATACCTTTCATTATTCATTCTTTCTTGGAAATCGAATTTGTTTTTATTGTTTCTTTAAAGGGGTTATCCCGAATTAGAAAGAGAAACCTTAATTATGACGTAAGCAGTAAACTTCGATCTACTAGGTTTAGACACCACATTCAAAATGATTTCGGAATTGAAGACAAATTTATTAAAATATTATTAGAATTTTCAAAACCAAAATAATGACATTTTAAAAAGAATATTGTTCCAAAAATTCACTCTAGTTGTTTTCTAACCTACAAAATTCGCATGTACGATAATATTAGAATTGTAATTTACTCCTTACGAAAAATTGATGGATGTAGCTGTTACTACGTGGTAGGAAATCATTTTAAAAAAATGAGAATACAATTTTCTATGTTTCAACCACTTTTATTTGTAACTAATGTTACTGCATTTTCGTCCCTGAGGACATTTGCAAACGTATACAATAAACGTTTCATTATACTCCTAACAAGTGTATGTAGTAAAAAAAATTCATATGGATATCGATTCCAACCTCGACCAGATATTGTTCTCGAGAGAATTCATCTAGTTGAAGCTGGGATGATTCTGAAGCCATGTTAGGAATCACACGTTAAAAGGTAGGACCTCGTTAGTCCTCGGCTCGCACAAGTTTCTCAACTTCTGAGAGTTGTTGTTCGTATGGGGGCGACAATTGATTAACGGAAAAACAGATTTTAAACAGATTTAAACAGATGTCGGTTAGTTTCTCAATTTGTATTGAATAATAATAATTATGAATGCATATAAAGAAGTAACCTGATATTTTTCTGCTCAGTTATTTGAAAAAAATATATATTTACACTTTTTCAGAAATGTACTTCTGGGAAACTACTGAAAATAAAATTATTGCAAGGAATTCATTTTTTTGTTGATTTACAGAAACTGTTCACCAATTGAATTTGAACAGAATTCATACTTTTTCTTTCCTCTTTGAATTCTTGCTTTTATTAAAGCATAAAAAAATATTTATTTTGATTATGTTACCGTTCATTGTGAATTTTTGCATGTTTTTGGCCAATTTTGTGATTCATGACTGAATATTTGTAATCAAAATTGACAAAAATTGTTACCTATATGTTTCGAAAAACATTTTTATGGATAAGTCAATATTTCTCACTGCTTATCTGCGTTTTTAACCTTCTACAAAAACCAAAAAAATTAAACAGAGTTGAATCACTAGAGAATTTATTGAAATGTAATAAAAAGTAAGCTAAAAAGTTCCCCTCGAAGATTTACTGCTTAATACAAACCATTGCAGAGTCTAATTGGTCGATTATATAAAATTCACGAACGAATTTTTGAAAATGACACATCATATACAGTGTGACACATTTATAAGACGAAGACATCATTTCAATTTCAATTTCCTGTTGAATATGATTGGTTGCGAATTGCCTAGTTTTGGTTGAAAATCGTCATTATCAATGTTTCAAAGCAGTCCCATATTTTGTGTTTCAACATTAAATGATTTAATTTCGTCCGATGTCTCTGTAGCTTTTTAGTAACTAATAGTAGCTTCCCATTTGAAACCATTCATTGAAAATCGGACTTGAATATAACCTTTGCAAAAAAATAATCAAAATGACTCAAATACAGAGGTGTCTCCGTCTTAAGTGAGTCACACTGTATAAAATTATTCCTGGATTTCAATACGCTTAGATTATCCAGCCATATTTCAGCGTATATATGAATGTTATAAAAGGTTTTGATATGTTCTAACAGCATTACAGAAAATATGAATAAACTGTTGCCTGAATGTTAGTTGAGTTATTCCAGGCGTTCATAGGTTTTCTTTCCCTCGCAACCACACTGGTCTAGCTGATAACCAAGCCACACTTGAACTTGGTAATGTAATAAAAATAATAATAATATATTGGTGGTACTTATTCAAATACAGATTGAACAATATCGGTCCCAACACAGTACCTTGAGGCACGCCACACTCAATTTTCTTTTGGTTACTTGTATCACTCACCCATAAAAGATAATGATGAGCAGCCGCTGAGGTTGAGGGAAGACAAGCTAATTGCACTTGTTTTTTAATTCGAATATTTTCTACGAAACCTGTATATCGAAACATATCTAAGCCGTAGTTTTTTAGGAGCTCTATGCATAGAGAGAAGAAAGTGAATTCTGTTGATGACAACTTCTTGCGGGGATTGATTACTTTTTTGAAAACTTCAGTACATTGAACTAAATCTGGCGTGGAAACGTATGCATGTTATGACGATTACAACTCTTCCAACTTTTTGAATCGTTATATCTCAGAAACGGTGGCTCTCAGGAAAAAAGTTTGGAGACATTTTTATTGATAATTATCTAATATACAATTTTTGTCTGAACTAATTTTTTTATGAAAATCGCGGAAAACGAGTTTTTTTGGCCTTTGACCCCGAGTAATTTGACTGGATAAATTTAAAATTAGTATCTTTTTTGTTCAAGTAGACGACATGGAAAAGAACATTTGAATTCCTCGTTGTTTTTTCGAATGGTTTTCCCGAAATAAGTTCTACGTACGCCACAACAACTAAATGTGTGGTTCGTTCCAAAAACAATTTGAGTTGGCTCCATAAAATACAGAAAATATTTTTTCCAAAACAACTGAGTTGCTAGGTATAGTTATTCATTTTCCCCAATCATTATCACACCTCAATCCAGAATTATTCAACTGACAAACAAACTTATTCAATCAATTCATCGCGTAGTTTCTTTTCTCGTCGAGCTTTTCCCTTGAATAGTTGTCTTCACGAACATTTCTAGAAACTCAGAAAGGTCATAAATAATTACTTTTTACAACAAATGTTCAGTGTTTACCACATCTGGCACCATCTCTTCTATAAACACCAAAAGTCAATAGTAAAAGAACGGCTACGTTATGCAATTCTAGTTTACGATTTTTTGAACTATTTTAAGTTTTTATTTTATCTAGGCATCATAAAAGAATCCCTAGAAAGTAGGTTAACTACTCCGCATTTTTATAAATAGGACTTAAAACGTATCAAAACACTAATGTGGGTCACCTAATGGTTGATGTGCAATCTGCAGTGATAAAAAATGTATTTTCGTCCTAAAAATTCGTCTTGTTTATGTGGTTTTAATAAAAAGTTGGGCAATACCGCGCCTTATATTTAGGAACCGAAGGTTTCCAACATGTTTGTAGATTTATGCGTGAAGTTTTCGTCACGATATATTGGCAATTCGTCAAAAAAACTAAGGAAAAAAATATACTGATAAGGTTGGCTAACCTTATATTTAGGTACCGAAGGTTTCCAACATATGTATAGATTTATGCGTGAATTTTTTGTCACGATATATTTGCATTTCGTCAAAAAAACTAAGAAAAGAATATACTGATTTGGGAGGTTGGCTAACCTTGATTCGAATTTTTTTGCTAGACTGGGTTGAAATAGCTCCTAGAGTGACGAAATATATAAGTAATCTATAATAATTTCGATGATTTCAGATGTGTAATGTTCAATATTCGTAAGGAAACTAGTTCTTTCAGATATTTTTTTCACTAAATGTTGTTTGCAATTATTCAACATAAGTTGAAAATTCTTCCCAATGTAAGTAGTTACAATAGCATTGTTCGCTTTGTATCAGATTGTAGAGGATTTGTTGAGACAACAATGATAGTAACAGTGAATGATAGTAACATCCACAACATATATTTGTTATTATTTTCACAAACATTATATAAGTTGAACCAACTTGTGACTGTTGTTCTTCAACTTTAGCTAAATACTTTCACCAAACTTTGGTAGCTACAGCTACATTATTCTTTTTTTTTGGAATAACTAGAGCGTTTACCGAGAAAAACAACTGAATTTATTTTGATAACAAATGGCCACATGTCACATGTAGTGTTGTAACTGGAAAGCTATACTTAGACAGATGCGATTTCAAATAAATACGATAGTTATCTTAGATATTTCATGGACATTGACATAAAAGTAAGGTTTTTGAATGTAGATTTTTCAACACATCTATTGAAAATTCTTTCGAGCAGGAAGCTTGGTTTTCTGTTGTCTTCAGGTATATTATGTGCCTAATTTCCTAATGTAAATTCATATTTGTGACTTTCGTTCGAGTGAATTTTATCAAAAGTTACCAACTAACAACTAACATTGATATGGTTCTTTTCAACTGAAATTTTGTGAAATTTTCTCATGAATCATTTATATTTCGTTTCATTTTATGAATATTCAGCCTCATATTTCACTTTATGTGAAGATATTATTTGCTAGCTGTTGCCCGCGATTTCTTGTGACAACCTGGTATATATTTCATAGAAAGACTCCATTTATCAGATACTTCTTTTAAAATTTCATCCTCACAAGCCTGAGAAAACATTTCCAAGGAAATACTTTTCAATGCAGACTGAAATTTATTTTTCAGAAGACTTCATTTCGTGACAACCTGATATTCCACTCATCGAAAGACTACATTCATTAGGATTGTGGAATTGGCGCGGTGGTAGTGCACCCAACACACGATCGGAAGGTCGCGGGTTCGATTCCCGCCTCGACCAGATATTTTTCTCGATATAATTTATCTGGTTGAAGCTGAGATGATTCTGCAACTGTGTTAGGAATCACACGTCAAAAGGTAAGACCTCGTTAGTCTTTAGCTCGCACAAGTTCTCAACTTCTGAGAGTTGTCATTCGTATGGGGACGATAGCTGATTAACGGAAAATAGCATATCGTACAACAAGTGAGAAAAACGACATATTTCTTACGAGCGCAGAAGTTTGTTGGCACGAGCCGAAGGCGAGTGCCGCAAATCAAGCGAGTGGTAAATATGTCATTTTCTCACGCATTGTACACTATACTTTTTCTACGGTTGCGTTGTTTTCAAGTATTGAAAATTAAAATACGTATATAATAATACTTGTATGTCATTAACTCACTTTTATATTTTATTTAAAATAGTAATTAACAGTTAAATGTGAACAATTTTGTAAAGTAATTTCTGGTAGATCGTTTTGTTCCAACATGTTTTCGGTAACTGAAATATCAGCTGAGGTTGAAGTTGGTGGGGAAATGTACTGAGCTTCCACAGCATTGTTGTGTTCAGGTCCTAATGGCGCTGGAGGCTGAATGGATTCTACTATACTTTTTGAAATTTTCATTTTTTTAGCCAGGGAGCTGTCGATATAAGATTCAGCAAAATTGCTGGATTTACAACCCCCATTGCGTCTAAAAGTTCTAAGATCTACCCCTGCATTAACTAAAATAGTAGCAGATGACCTTCGGAAACAGTGGCCAGTATATAATTCAGGGCTCGGTAATTGCAAAACTTTTGCTATTTCTTTCGCAATGGTGCCAGATTTATTTATCCCCACAGACTGTTTCGTACATTTGCTATTTTTGTAATTTTAAAAAAACGTGTTCCATTTGTGCATGGTCGAAGCTTCACATATTTTTTGTAAATTTGGTTGAATTCTCCTGTGACTGTGAAATTTCTAGGAACGCTGGTTTTATTATCGGGTAATTATATTGAAAGGATCGAATTAA
>WOGR01006346.1:0-13138 GCA_015342045.1 Leptinotarsa lineolata | reverse complement strand
TAATCATCGAAAATCACTTTATTGTTTTTCAAAATATTCCCCATGAAGATCTATACACTTTAGCATGCATTTGAACTAATTGTCGAAGCACTTTTGCCACTCTGATTGAGGTATCTTCAAAACATGCATTCTGAATGCAGCAACCGCTTCTTCAGGTGTCAAAAACGTTGACTTCTCAGTTTGTTTTTTACGTACGGGAATAAAAAGAAGTCATTCGGTGCCAAGTCAGGACTATACGGCGGATGACTCACCAAATCGATGTTTTGGGTGCTCAAAAATGCAGTTGTTTGAGCGGATGTGTGAGAGCTCGCATTGTCATGGTGGAGAGTGATCCGTCTTCGGCGGTTGGTTTTCCTGATTTATTGGAAGAAAACTGGCAAACGAATGGTTGTGTAACACTCAGAATTGATTTTTCTGCATTGTTCTAGTGATACGGTTGCGATATGTCCAGTTTTTTCGAAAAAAACAGGCGGTCATTTGCTTGGAAGTGCTTCGTGCGCGAACAACTTTTGTTGGATTTGCCTCATCTTGAAAGACCCATACAGTCGGCTGCTGTTTACTTTCGTGCTCATATGCGTAAATCCACGATTCATGGCCTGTCGCGATGTCATAAAGGTGTTTCGAAGCACTGCGATCGTATTTTTTGAGCATTTCCTTCGACCAATCGACACGAGCTTTTTGAGCGATTAAAAAATTATGTGGGATCCAACGCGAACAAAGTTTTTTGACAGTCAAATGTTTATGCAATATCAAATGTATGCTGGTCCCACTAATGCTTAAGGTTGTCTCAATCTCACGATGGGTCACATGACTATCTTGCAATATCAGTTCGCACAGAGCATCAATGGTTTTCGGAACAACAACTGATTTTGGACGACCTTTACGAAATTCGTCTTGGAGTGGACAACGACCACGATTGAATCCACCATACCATCGATGAACACTGGTCCTTGATGGAGCTTCATGGCCAAAAATTGAATCAAGTTAATCCATGCACTGTTGCTGAGTTAATACACGTCGAAAGTTGTGAAAAATAATCGCACGAAAATGTTTACGATTCAATTCCCTTTTTTGCCGAAATGAATCTTTCAAGTTACTGTAAACAATACAAATAGCGCTCGTATATCAAAACATTCTGAATACGTCTAATCACAAAAATTTACAACTTTACTGTAGAGCTGTCAGGTGCCAGATTGCAACACTAGGGTTGGCAAATCCCGAAACATTAAAGGCAACCTATCGTATATCAACATATTATGTTATAAATGCTCTTCTGTGATATCTAGTGTATATGACGAAGTATCTTATACCTCTGTCGTGAAGATATAAGATTCCGGCTGTAAAAAAGTGAAAGTTTCAAAAATGATAAAATGTACTTTTTCACTGGCACTGGAAAATGAACCACAGAGCTACACTTTGATGTTGAAGTTTGGAAAATTTCAGCTCTTGAATTTGTATTGAAAACTCAGCAAACTTCGTTTTTTGATTCTAAATACATCAATATTTTAATAACAAACTATATTTTCACATTCGCTGTAGTACATAAAGGAACATATTGCGATCATGGAAATTGGAAAAAAATTAGAAATTTCAAATACAGATCCGTACTTGAATTTCCAAGTTGTGGGTAGCCCATCAAGTCAAACGACATATTCTACGAGATATATTTCAAGTGGAAATATCAATGCTTCCTATTGTTTGTCGCATTTATAACTTTCCACAATCCGAAAGAAAAAAACAAAGTTAAATCAACCATCTTTTGGCAGAGGAGCATGAGTTCAACCACGATTATGAAGTATTATATACGAAAAAGAAACTCAATCTGGAAATCGGTAATTAATTTATCACATGTTCATTAAATGAGTTGGTGAATTTTTGTAATGTTTGAATTTTAATGATTAAATGGTTTTTAATTTACAGTTCATTTGATAGTTATTTCAAATCGAAAAACAGTGCACTTTGTTTCAGCTCTCTAAATCCCGTTGTTTTTCCGTAATTAATTATTAAAAATCTGATTTTCTAGGCCAATGATGTCACGGGCCTAGTCCCGCTTCTTGTTCGATTGACGAATAGGAACAATACAAATAATCAACATTGTCAATTCGTAAAATTCACGGAGCTTTTCTGATTCGTTCGTGATTCAAAGTGAAATCACACTCACTTTCGACAACTAAATCTAATAAGCAAGTGCAAGAAATGCATTGGAAGGGAGAATTTATTATACATGGGATACAAATAACACAAAGCGCAATAAAAACGTTATTTTAAAAATATCTTCAGCATCAGACATTTTCATGTTGATATCACAGAAATTTTAAAAGTGGAAGTGTATATGAACCCGTTAACGTTTAAAATAATGAAAAAACTCTCCACATGAAATCAAATGTACACAGAAATCATGGTTGGGAATAACTAATATATCTAAAATCAGTACACAAAATCGAAAGATCACAAAATATTTACCTAAACTATGATTTTATACATTTTATCCTTCGGGAACCAAAACTTATAGTATGAAATATGTTATTTATAAATATAATCAAGATTAAACGAAACCTCACTCACCTTTAAAATTCTGATGCGCTTTCTGTTTTCTTTTACTTTTCTGCACAATTAGGAGCAGCACAGGAATGCACCATATTGATAGTCAAATATATCTCGAAAACACTTTTAAAATACACACAAACTGAACTTGATGAAAAAACGAATCGTTCTTACGCGAGTTGTCAGTTGAGAAAAAGTTGAAACTGACTGTTGCAAAAACAAGCAGAATGGACCCGATATTACGTACATTTTCAATGCCGAATAAACCAATGAATTGTGACATGGGTACTTCATTTTCCTAAGGAATGAGAAATGAAAATTCTCTATGTTTTTGTCACTTTTATTCGTAACTAAAGTTACTGCACTTTCGTTCTATAAGGATATTTCCAAACTTCATAGGACGAAACTGCAGTAACTTCAGTTACGAATAAAAGTGGTAAAAAACATAGAAAATTTTCATTTCACATTTTTCATGATGATTTCTTACCACGTAGTATCGGCAACATCCATCAATTCATTCTAATTTTAACGAGTTGTATTTTCAAATCGTTCTCGAAGGCTCATGAACCCTAAAAATATAAATTGATTCATGCCACCCACCAGAAATAAGAAATTCAACGTTACTGGGATATTCCTACGTTAGTACCTACAATCGTCATCACCCGAAGACGATTGTAGGAACTAACAATCGAAACGTCGTGAAGTAACGTGGTTTGAGATCACTTAACTTTTGATTATATTGATTTATTTTCATTTTATTTATTTAATTTTTTTTCTCTCGTATTTTATTTCACTGTGAATTCTTTTCAGGTTTTTTTGCTTAATATATTTGCCATTTTCAGCTATTCTTTTAATTTTCAATTGTATTGTTTATTTTAGGGATTTCAAATCATTTTATATAATATTAGACAATGGAAGTCCTAACTGATGAAACTCAAAGCGTTCTTTAATTTGAAAATTATAACAAACAAATCGTATTATAACAGTTGTATTCACAACGAGTTGACAAAAATAAAAACAGAAATGGCGTCTGTCAAAATGAATCACAATATTTTAGTTCCGTGATTGGATATTAAAAACCCATACACTTGGCAACACCGCTGTAGACATGATTAATTTTATTGGTTAACAGACATGCGGCCACTTCAAACTCTTGCTTTTCGAATTGATCTTTTTTCTGCAAATATAAAGAGATCTTGGGACCGACTAGGCTTGATAAGTATAATATACCCCTAACTCGATCAGTCTATAAGCAAACTAGTATCATTTCCAGTAACATGAAACAAGCCCATTGGTTTATACCGGAATTGGGGTGATATTATTAGTCATAAAATAGATTGAAGGTCATATGATTCAAATCGTTATTATATTGAATATATAACGACATTAGAATGATAAACACCAAATCAATATGGATTCATGTCTAAAAGATTTACCGTAACACACCTGGCGAGTATAACAGAATAATCTTGATTCAACAGAACAAGTTGATGTTATCTATACTGATATAGAAATAGCCTTCGATCAGAATAACCATTTTATACTTTCGGGAAAACTTCAAAGAATCGGATTCTCAATTTCTTTGATAGAATTGATCAAATTTTATTTGTCAGATCGCATTTAGTTTTTCGAATATAGGGGGTGAAGTCGAACCATTATATTTTTACCTCAGGGGTGCCCCAGAGGTCTAATCTGAGGCCACTCTTATTATCGATTTTCATGAATTATTTCTCGCAGACGACTTGAAAATTTATTCAATAATTAAGTCCATGTACGACTGCTATCATTATCAGGACTTGCTTTATGAAGTTCAAATCTGATAGTGAGAACAGACTTCAACTCAATGTGGGTAAATGGAATGTACTGTCTTTCTACAGAAAACTTCATCCAATAATTCTCGAATATTCTATAAATAATACACCTCTCGAAAACGGTGATCCGTTTAAAGATTTAGGGATCGTGTTTGATCGAAGACTTACATTTGACACTCATATAACTCACATTGTATCGTCGCCTTTGAAACTATTGGGAGATTTCTCTAGAAACTGGTAAAACTTTTCAAATGTTAGTACGCTTAAATTGTTGTATGTTATTTTCATAAGGAGTAAGGTAGATTATGCATCTTTGATTTGGTTTCTATTATATCAAAATTCCGTTGTACGATTAGAATCTGTTAAGCGTAAGTGCTTGAAATTCATGTCTTTCAAATGCAATGGATTCTATCTAGCTAAGAGCGCAGATCAGAATATTTTATTGAACACTTTCAACTTAGAAGCCCTAGCAGATGAAAGATAATGCACTGCGATTATGTTTTTAGTTAAATTCTTGAATAAAGAAATTGATTGTAGTGACATGTTAAGAGAAATTCAGTTTCTTGCTCCTAGATCACATGATTGCTTGCTACAATAGGAATCCTAGGACAATTTTTTTTAAAAAGTTGCCAATATTTGTGAGTAGTTGAAAAAAGTGTCCGACGTGTGCGATATATATCATGACAGCAAACAGTTTGTTTTAACAACTAATGAAAATTCGATATTATGATTTTTTTCCATCACCTTGCCTCTATCCCCTCCAAGCGGGTAGATTGTGGAGCCTCTTTGTCTATTACCAGGAACCAAGTTTTGGGTCTACCCAAGTTTTGGGTAGACCAATATTTTTATCATTATATAAAGCACTCATTAGTTAGAATTTGGTCGGAATGAAAACGATTGAGGAAGCTATTTTATAGAGAAACACATGTTACAGATTTTTAACCTATCAAGTGAAAATATTGAATAACTCAGCCATAAGTCAGCCTATCCTCCATTTTTTAATGTTTATATCTACATGCATAGACTCAAATTTGTAAAATAATAATGTTTTATTCTTTTACAATTTCGACTAGAAAAAAAACCAAAATATTCTTATTGATGTTTTTGAAATATTCGTAAAATGAGGTTCTGTTTCAGTTGATATGATGAATAAAATGTGTGCCTATTATGATATCTAGTCAAACGAATAGTATTTACTACATGAAAAAAACACTTTTTGAAATTCAAGATTTTATTTAAAGTATAGAAATGAATTGCAGAAATGAATAATCCCAGAAATGATTCGTTTGTACATTAATCTATTTCACAAGATCAATCAATTCCAATCAATTATTTTCTGGATAGTCTTCATTGATGATTCTATATCAGTTATCCTTTAGCATATGGCGCTATTCCATATGTGTCTAAGAAATATATACCCGAAGCCCTGAAAAAAAAATACTTTCTAGCAATCTCTGATATAAAGCAGAAAATTGAAAAAAAATTAACAATTTCTTTAGATCACGTATTTCGGCTCGGTGTTATCAGAATACACAATTTTTCTAAAAATACCACTAAATATTCTCAACAGATTTTTGGGTGAAAACTATTCAATTCCAAAAACATAACGAATCTATAACGAATGAAGATATTGAACATAATATGATCAGATATTCTAAATCTACCCTTAATCATTATGAATTATCAACGAAACGTTTGTTGGAGTCGTGTCGTAGCTTCCTCAAAGTCGACGTTTGTTTCGATATGGGGGAAGTTCCCATCGTATCGTAGATTGTCCGCTGGAATCAACCACAGTTGATGATCCTATTGGTCGGATTTTCCACTTTGAATTGGATGGGGTTGTAATCCGAGGACCCTTCACAGAGTGTTTTCATCTTCGAGGTGGCGATGTTCTGCACTGTAGTGATGTTCATTATAGCTGGTACCAAGGCCTCCTGAAGTAGTCCGCTGAAGCCTCTGTGTAAACGGCACAGTAGCAGCCTTGCCACGTCCCCGCCTTTGTGTTTCATACTTTGCAATAAAATTACCAATGATCACTGTTGGGTCTGGGAACATATTTGTTAGACAAGCTCTCTGTAAGTTTCCCTTCCGAGGCAAGGACACCGAAGAGATTCTACTCTGTCCGTAATGTCTTAGCATTCTATCGGCGACTGTTTCGCTCGTTCGGAGTTCCGGTTTTCAGTCCTCGACAATCCTCCCTGTGAAGGCCGCCCCTCCTGCAGTTATTTTTTCTTGTCGACTTTATAGGTATTGAAATCCGAAATGTATGCAACCTGAATGAATCTCAACCTTCATTGCCATGACATCGATGGAAAGATAATAATGGCAACTCTATCAGCTCATCTTTGCGGTTACTGATGCCATTGATATCTCAAGATCCTAAGACTTCAAAATTCGTTGTATACAGTAACAATGCATGAGCCATCATTCTATGTTGATCTGCCAATTTGTTAAGTCAATCCCTGAGGTTTGGTCCTCAGGAAGCTAAGGTTTTCGGTGGGTTTTTTCGAGACGTACAATGCATGTGTACAATAAAGAACATTGATAATTTGAACTAATAGAGATCTGAATTTGACGGTTCGGTTCTTTGAAAAGGTATCTCCTCTGATGAAAAGTGAGATTTGCCGGCATATATTCTACTAATGAATATTTCCAACACACCCTGAAATAAATTTGGTAATTTTTTTGAAAATGGCCGATGAAAACATTCTCAACAGTCCAAAGAACCTTTTTCCGTAAACATTTTTGTTCACCTACCTTTTATCAACAGGAAATTCTCCCATGAAGGAAATATCTACACTGCAATTCTTCTGTTTGAACTGAGAATAATTATCGCATTTGAGTGCTCTGAAACCTCCACTTGAAACGGACTCACTAAAGAACTTCATAGATCGTAAATGGTCGCATATGCCAAGAATATCCCATTCGCATCCAGGTTGTTTTTTACCCCCGTTGGGGTAGTAGTCTGCATGTCCAAGAGGTTGGTAATATCCAAACTGGCCACCGTTGGTATGGATTACGTGAACAAACTTGCCACTAGAAGTGCTCAGACGTTGAGAAGCTTCGATGATGTAGAAACCTACGCCTTCTGGGTCTAATCCTGAAGAAAAATAGGGGTTGCAGTTTTTACGTTGCAGACGATGTCAGGCATTATCTCCATTATTTGACAAAAAAAACCAAATCAAAATGTTAATCGACATTTTCACCAACGTGTCAACATATACATTAAGCGTGAATATAATAGGCATCATCCTGAATCATATGTTTCATCTTTCAGCAATTAATATGCTTCAACCTGCATGGCCCTTTAGCGAGACTTATATTAACTCTGTCGTTGGTAAAAGGTAACTCAACATGAAAACGGTCGGATTGAAATAAAATACTATAAGAGAGATGAATTATATCTTTGTTTATTGATATCGAATATAGTGATTTTATTTTGTTTATATTTTTTAAGGTTAGATTTTACTTTAATTTTAGAATTTAACTCAATTTCTTTAAATTCAAATAACATTGTGGTTCATTTTAACAGATGTTCAAAACCATTGCCGTTTTATTCTAAACAAGAATATATTCTTTTTTGCATACCATTATTGGTAGCTTTCTGTATAGAGTCAGGAATTAAATTACTGAAAGCTCTCAGAACCCTTCGTTTCATGTTTTCTTTATTACTCACAGGATCCGCATAAACATTTTCTTCGGTATATCCCCAGATGAAGAAGTCCAATGGCGTCAGGTCTGGAGAGCGAGGAGGAAATTTAAATGGCCCATTGTAGCAAAGCCACTGATCTTCGAACATCCCATTTAACAACCCAGCAACGGTATCAGTACTATGTGCAGGGGCTCCATACATCTGATACCATAACTTGAAACGGTATTGTTGAGAAACATGCCTTATGGATTCACCAACCACATTCCTAATTATATGCGAATATCTATCGCTATTCAAATTATCTCCATAAAGATATTAACATAAAATTCGGTATTCCTTTATAGCGCAAAAAACATTATATCGCATCAAATTTTGACATATTTGTTGTAACTTCATTTGTTTCCGAAGCTTTCTTGGTTTGGTATTGCTTCGAATGATTTACATTTCAAATAATTCCCAAAAGCTGGCCAGGGGTGTATTTTAGGTATATGATATTCTTCAAGAATTTGATATCTTTTTTTTCGTGGTATAAAAAATAATAGAATAGTGTATGGTTTCCATTTGAAAAAATCGTGTTTTATCAGTTTTCTCGATGTTATGTTTTAGGTGGAAATTTCGACCACCCTGTAAATTATTTTCGAAAATTCAATGGACCACTTCATGACCTGATGCTTCAGGTGTGATTCTGTGAAATTTCGCATTTTCAACTCTTACTGTCTATGAGTTACGATTTTTTCGGAGTGGTGCTGTAACTGTCAAATTTTTCAGAAAAAAATAATATCGCGAAAACTGACAGATTTGGGTATGGCCATTGTTATACAAAGTGGGCCTAAAATTTGCTGAGAAATTCCAAAATGTAATATAATACAGAGTGTTCCACTTGAAATAAGGAAGTTGCCCTCAACTTCTGGTATAACGGTATAACTTCCACAAAATTTCAAGTTTATATTTTGAATCGTTCTCCATATATTCCTAACGAACGCTGGTCGTGAAAGACCCTGTATTGGGAGTTGTGTCAGGTGTGGGATAGTTTTGTTTCCAAAATAATGTGAATATAGAAATGCCATAGACATTTGTTTTTGCGATTGGAACTATGTATTAGTAAATTATGTGTTCAAAATTATTATACTGCGTGGAATATGTAACACTGCCACCACAGAACATGGTGCTAATGATCTCTGGGTCAATAACAAAATTCATTTCGAAAGGGTTATATTTTAAGGAGTGATTAATTTTTGGGAAGGAAAGTTTTTGGTTCTTCAGTCCAGTATATGCTTTGTGAATTATATATTGCGAACCTTCGAGACCTTATGATTTGTATATATCAACATACTCACATATTCGTTTATTCATTAATTCCAAATTTATCCGTCCGAGATCCGCAGATTCCAAACACGATTCATCCATATCATTAGTAAGAATCTGTATAAGTTCAGTCTTTTTTTGGATTTCATGACTGAGTTGGGTGATTTTTTCGTGTGCTGCTTTCAAGTCAGTTTCCAATGACGATACAGTATTCTCTAGTTTGGTGTTGCTCAACAATAATTCTTTTCCAATTCTGGCCGTCAGTTCTAAATCTTTTTCTTTCTGTAATTGAAAAGAATCTGGGTTCAGATTCAATTGCTTCATTGGATACTAACAAAAAGTAACAGCCGAATGAGGTGAGCTGAAAATACATTTTTTTGCTGTCTTGTTTATATCATGTTCGTTTCTGAGTTTGGCGTAGATTACGTGCCGAGGCACATTCCTTTCTCGCATTTGAAGAAAAAATCTCAGTTGATCATTTATCATAATCGACATTTTTGTGATCAAAAAAAGTTTAAATAAAAATTTGTTCAAGTAGGATAGTATTGTACATTATTTTTCCAAGATACTGTGTCAAAAAGATCATAATGGAAAGTGTCCCATTTTTCATAAATTCAGTAGTATGATTTATGAACTTCTGCTAATGTAAATACAAAAATAATTTAATAACCCTGTATTAAGGTTTGGCTGAATCTGTCCTAAGTTACTGCATTACAGCATGGGGTAGCACTTTCAATAATATTCTCGAATCTCTAAAAATTGCTCAAAATTCTTTACTAGAAATTATTTACAAAACAGAAAAACATTTTTCAACCACGTTACTCTACAACAATAAACCGATAATGAGTATAAATTCCTTATATATCTACAGAACCTAATCTGGGTCTATTTAAACATCGGTAAATTCAAAAAACTAGAAAATGATATAACAAGGTCAAGTATAGTCAAAACATTACAAATTCCACTTTTCATGAAAACTCATTACAAAAGAAATCTTTTTTATTATCGCCCTACATTTTTCAACCTTCTTCCTGAAAACTACAAATATTATAAGAAAATTCAAAACTGCCTTGAAAAGTTATACAGTGTATTTCTTTAATGTCCCCCCCTTTTATTTTTTGAACGTGCCAACTCAAAAAATGAAATTTGGGATAATGAAATCAATGCATGAATACTTGAAGTAATATTGACAGATGAAGCTTTCAAAATGGCGACTGGGCACCATCTACATAGAAAAAAGAAATTAAATGGAAAGGGGGTCTTATGACACATCACTTTGAAGCTCCTGACTAATATTTCACAACTCTAGAATATGAAGTCAATATCTTCACCTACTACAAAATGGCGAAACATTTAATGATATCCTGAAGACAAATGCATTAATATCGATATTTCCAGAAATATTCCTTTTTATGTGCCATATGGCGATTCCAACAACTCGATAAGGTTTGTTGACTTATTTTTTGTTTATAAAAACGACAAAAAATGTCAGTGGGACAATGAACATCATTGTTCAGTTAAAATATTCTTTTAGTTTTCTGTTTTACTAGTAGAAAGGTACCACGTCAACAATCTCTAAAATGATCAATTCTCGTCCACTGGAAGAAAAAAGTGGAGCGATTTTTATTTACGGTGCGACGCGTAACTTTCAGGACACCGAAAGGATTTTCAATGAACGTTTTCGGAATCGTCCTATCTGTAGAAAATATTTGAGAGAACTTGTATCCAAATTCACAACTACCGGTAGTGTACATAACAAAAAGCCCCCAGGTCATCCGTTCATTCCGGCAGATCAGAAAGTGCAAATAATTGGGGAGATGGTAGTAAGTCTACTTATTCCGTCGCGAATGTTTGTGAGGTGTCTTCTTCTACTGTGTGGAGACTTTTGAAGAGGAATAGGTATCATCCATACAAAATAAAAATGGTACACCAATTAACTGAAGATGACCCTGATTGAAAAACAGAATTAATTCTGTGAAATCATGACAAAAACCATTGCAAGGCATCCTACCTATCTCCACAATATTTGTTTTAGTGACGAATGGTTGGTGTCACAAATATTGTGGCAATACGATCTGCTGCAGAAAAGCACAACATCCCAAGAAAGACCCTGGGAAACAAAATAATGGGTAAGCATACTGCTAATCCGGCTGGTGGGCAGACCAGTTCTTTGTTTTCATAATTCATCCTTTTTGTTTCCATTTCGAAAAACTTTTAAGCATTGTTTGTCAAAGATTTTCATTGTTTTTTGTATTTTGAGAATAAAATTCGATTTTTTGAACAATTTTTGTCTTTACTGTGGCTCTTGTAACACCCTGAGGAGGTGGCTTTGCCCATCTTTTATTTATAATTTTGTTATGCAAAGAAAACATCTGTTGGGCAGACCCCCTTTCACGAGGTGACTTTGCCCATCCATATTTTATTTTTTATTTAATAGGGGAACTGATATGAAAATAAAATAACGACATAAGTCACATCTACAAACCACCTTCCAATGGTACAAATTTTATTTAGGATATCAAAAAATGGGTTATGTGAAACTTATCAACTTAAAATTTTAAAATTGGGCAAGCGGTTGTTAAGACGAAGTAACTATAGAACACTCAAAAAGTGAAGTACGGTGAAAACAAATGGTGTTTTTTTTTCATCTTCTTTTCTAGGAAAGGCAGCTAACCTGTTCAGTTGCTAAGATCTTGTTAACAAGACATGTACGAGTATAGTGAACAGAAACGGTCTCAATTAGTTTCAACTGATACAATTCCTGAAGTATGAAAGAATCGATTTTGTACTTTTTATAAAGACGCATTTTTTAGACATGACTCATAAACTGATACTGCCTACTCTAATAGAGTACAAAATAGTTGGTCACATTTTGAGTAAAATGATGTAGTTTTTAAAGCATATGGTTAAGTTTTATCGTTTATTGACGAAATAATTCTGAGAAGAGATATAAGTTCAAACATCTCAAACATCAATAAAAAAAAGGTGATTATCTGGACTTGGAGTTTCAAATCTAACTAGAACAGTGATAGACGTCACTGGTGTATCTGATAAAAATCTGTTATTGAAAATAATATAATAAGCATGTATTCTGTACCTGATCATTGTTTTGTTTATCACGATATGTATCAAGAAACTGATATGCCTGGAATTAGTAGACAGACATGAATGCAATAATTTTGTAACCAATAATTATGTAACGTTGAAAGTTCATAATGAAACCGAAGACACCGTGTAGTCTGGAAAATGAAGTCATGACAACGAATATTGTTAAAAAAGTTAAAGTGACGAAGATAAGTTGAAATTTTGGAAAATTGAGGAAACGGTATGGACTTTTCACAGAACTCATTGCTCTTTGGAATTCAGATGAAAAAGAAGTTGACTATTTTCATTTTAAATATTTCATATTCTTCTTTACATTCTCACTGCTTTTCGACCTCCCTAGGAAGAGGTTATAATATGTGCACTGCCTTGCAATGTTTTTTAGAAATCAATTCAAAAGCAATAGTGTCCAGAACTGATACTTCAATTATGCAAAAATGATCTGCATATAATAATAATAATAGTCTTTATTATTTCCAAAATATTGTACATATTTCTCATCACTTTTATTTAAGAACTAGCAGACCCGGCGAACGTCGTTCCACCTAACAGTCAATGAATGAGTCGATTTAGGATTTTAAAATTGATACAAAATTATTGAGTATAATAAAATGAATGGGAATTGGTAGTAAGAGTGCACTATTCAGTAAAGCACCCTGTGATATACATATTAGCTGTCATTGATGTTTTGCCTCCTTTATTATCATTATTTTTATTGATGAAA
>WOGR01006345.1:0-13140 GCA_015342045.1 Leptinotarsa lineolata | reverse complement strand
ATCATGTACCCAGATAAAATGTCTGCACAAGAATTATTATATCAATTGAATTTGGGTCCATTCCGTAAAGTATATCAAAATTATATGGGCATTTTGGATATAAAAAAGTTTGAGTGCGAACCTGTCCAAAACCATTTTGCGAGTCCTGCCCTCTTATCGGCACTTCCCAAAATGGCGTCTAGATACTTTTCCACATCAAAGGCGGCATGGCCAAGTGACCATGCTGATTGTTACTTATGTTGTGACTTCATCCTGTATTACATTCATGTAAAAAATGGCGGACGAAAAAGATGTTGTGGAGAAAACTATTTCAGAAGACTTGGTGGTCACCAAGTATAAAATGGCTGGAGAAATTGTGAACAGTGAGTTAGAATTTGAAATTATTGAATTTTCCAAGCAATTACTTGTGAAAATTTATATTATCCTGGATGTAGTCGAAATGAGGCCATATGGAGCGTGGTCCCCGGCAATGATACCACATGGTTTTGTTTCACAAATGAAATAATTTTTTGTGAATGTGATTTTATCTAAATTTTTACTTCAGTCAATAAGTGAGGCTTTCTGTATTTTACTGATTTTCTGTTGGATTCGCCAAACACAAAGCTTAATACTTTTTTTCAGGAGTTCTAAAACAAGTGCTCTCTAAGTGTGTAACAGGAGCATCTGTTCGAGAAGTATGTGAATATGGTGATGAATTATTATTGGATGAGACAAACAAAGTTTTTAAAAAGGAAAAGGATTTGAAAAAGGGAATCGCGTTTCCCACATCTATTTCAGTAAACAACTGTGTTTGTCATTATTCTCCGGTTCCTAGTGAACCAGATTATACACTCAAAGATGAAGATGTTGTTAAAGTGTAAGTATTAATTAGTTATTCATTATTATTATTTTTTTGTTTTTTCATAGTTTTTAGTTTGGTAGCATATATTTTTGTAACATTCAATGGGTGAGCCCTCCTCACTATATCTATAGCTTTTTATTTTAGGTTTCAGTCCAAATGATTCGATTTTTTTTTTCAGTAAGACCATGCTCAAGTCAAAAATGGAATCATATTAATTCATCACTCAAGTCCACATAAATATATAGACACATATAAACTTATTGGACTATTCGTAATAGAACCTACAAGTTACAGTACAGTACAGTACAAAACAAGTATATATTAAAAGTCTAAAAACGTGAAAATTATAAAAATACAAGCATAAAATAAGTATATATTAACAAAGTACCGTCTGTTCATAGATAAAAAAAAATTGTACAATCAAAGAACATTAAAATAACAGTATATTAGTGATACATATACTTACATAAAAAATTCATCTAAAGAATAAAATATGTTCTCTTCCAAATATTTGTGAAGAGCGTTCCAGAAGCAGTTCAGATTTGAAAATCTGTTAGTTTGACCTAACAGTTCCTTATAACGATTAAAACACCTTATACCTTGATAAATATGATAGTTTTGTCCAATCGTTAGTCTGGAGAAAGGTCGACGTACATTTTCACGCTTTCTAGTTGAATATTTGTGAATCAAACTATTTAATAACATTGAAGTCTCTTGTTTATATTTTCAGTAATTTGCACTATATACAGTGAAGGCAGTGTAAGAATTTGTAACTGAAAATAACAACATGAAGTCCTCGTTCCGTTGATCTCTTGAATTCTCTTACAGAAATAGGCCTCTCCGTGAGCTCACCTGAAAAATTTGCTAGACATCTCATTTTTTCGCGTAGCAAGAATTTGTTAGTATCAAATGAACTTTTAATGCAATGTTTTGCAAAATATTATAATATCAATTATTGCCCAACAGGTAACACCCAATGATAGGACGTAATTGAATACATCAGTACTGATAATGAATAAAATAAATTAACAAATCATGTTCATTCTTGATATTTAACTTTTGTCTTTATACTCCAAATATTGACATGTCTTATACCACTTGTGGTCTTCAGATGAATAAATTTGATTAATTGATTGCTATATGAATATAATATAACAATGATATATAACTTCGAATAGAAAACAAAAGAAAAAACTGATAGTATAACTATTCATTGTGATAATTGGTAAGAGTGGTTATAATAACTGACTCACAATACAAAAAAAGAAAAAACAGTTTTGATATCCCTTTAAGATTTCTATTGCAACTTTTTTTATATGATTCGCCGAGCAAGTATTAATTTCGCAAAAGCTGCATATTGAGTTGTAGTTTTCACACATATATTTAATTGGAGAATGCGATATTATGTTTGTTCTTGCTGCAGAGCAGTAAAATGTGAGATTCATCCGTGACTGATATCTTGGCACCCCAAAGTTCAGTTCTGATAGGAGCAAATGGCAGTCTACTTAGCTTTGCAGTAGTTTATGCAAAAAGGTTATTGAAGCACATCTCTTTTTTTTAAAGAAATTAATTGTGGTCAGATCTCTGCTGGATAAATTCCAGTGTTTTTGAAGTACAAGAATTTCAAAAATTTTCTTTGACAGAAATAGTAGGGGTTCCAAATAATTGAGCAGTATTCAAGCTTGGATCTGACATATGAGAAATATAATATCTTCAAGGCGTTTATGTTTGTGAAGTTTTGACAATTTCGTGTGATAAATCCTAACATTTTATTGGCTTCAGAAACTTCTTTGTTTGTGATTGGCAAATGCCATTTTAGAGTCAAAAATACACCCACAACGGGTCAGCAAACTACCTTGAATATTGTATGGATGTTCAATATGTCTATTTTTTAGTATATGACATGAGTTTACGTTCACCTATATTCAGATGTAAGTTATTAATTTCACACCAAGCCTTCACATTATCTATATCTTCCTGAAGTGTTATGCAACTATTCACATTTTGGATAGAATTCAGTATTAATATTTTCAGATCATCAGCTAAAAAAAAATTCTTGGAATTTATCTGTGTGCTTAATAAATCATTGATAAATATTGAAAAAACAACAGCGATCCCAAATTCGATCCTTGGGATACGCCAGACTCAGCAAGTATATTGTCGGCAGACGATGAGAAATGTTGATATTTCACTGAATATAAATTGCACAAATCTTTACCATTTCTTTGAATTCTCTATCTATTCATTTAAATGCAGGGGAGGGTCTTCATACATATATTCAGAATACATAAGATTGTCTTCTTTCTCTTCATTTTGTTCTTTTCGTTGAATTTCCGTTTATTTTGAAAAATATTGTGTTTTCTCGATTTTCAGCCTTTCCTTTGATTCTTTTTCGTCAGTTCCTTTTTGTTTTTGATCAGAAGTAAATCAAAATTTAGTTTTCAAACAGTCTGAAGTTTTAGAACTTACAAATTTATTGTTTCAATATGTTAAATCCTTCAATGCATTAGTTGAATTTGAGATTCCCACGATTTCTGATTGTGTTTGGGGTTTATATTACCTGTATAAATCTCTGGAATGAACGTTCATGGCGTGCAAAATTCACTGATTCAGTATCTCTTAATCTTTTTGGGAAAACTCCTTAGTTACAGCTGCTACTTCTTCCTAGGCAATTATCTTTTCATTAAAAATTTTCTAATTTTTCATTCACCATAGCATGTACGTTCATGCTCGAAAGATCAATGTAAGTTTTTTAATGTGACAAAAGTATTATTATACCCTTTTGGAACATTTATTCACATAAAATTTACAAGTACAAAACCAGTCATTCAAATTGTCAACTGACTCAAATTTCTTTGTTTTCGTGACAAAAATAAAATGAATATACAAAGTGAATACATGGTCACAAGTATATTGTTGAAAGACACAGTAGTCCGAATATACACACCTTTTGACAATAAATCGGTCATATGATCGAATCATAACGGATAGTAACTTGAGAGTTACTTGAGAATGGTCTAATAATAATGAACCAAAACTGGTAGTAACGAATAATAAACTCAGTAGATAGTAGACAAAAGTTATTTTCTTTATTCTATATACAATAGAGTTGCATCACACGTATTTGAGAGGGCGCTACCAACTTTTTTTTCAAATGGAAAGTAGGTCTTGTAATATCTCGTTTGATAGGTATTCCAATTTTCTATCCAATACTTTTTTTATTTTTGGAAATTGAATATTGATGAACTGTTTGAAGTTTTTTAGTGATATAAGGAATAAATCGACATTTGGTTATGATGAAACTTCAATAAAAATTATTGAAAATCTTCCAAAGTGCTCAAAACTCTTGTATCACTAATCAATCTTTCATTTACAATTGGCAGGTTTTTATCCTTTCTAAAATTGCCTATAGGGATTCTTTTATATAAAGGTAACTCTGTAGATTGTAAATGATCCTTCAAATTATCGACCAACATCTCTAAATCACTAAAATTGCAAAAATAATTGATAAACTATTTAAGAAAAGGCTCAATGAATTTCTCCTCGGCCATAACATTATAAGTAAAAATCCAATATAAATGCTGGAGATGCTGCTGCAGCAGTGTTTTTTGAAGCATTTGACTGCGTTGATCATAAAATACTGCTATGTAAGCTGAATACTTATGGATGTGTCAGGGTAACACTACGGTGGTTTGAGTCGTATCTCATGGGTTGCAGTCATATTGTAAAAACAATTAAATGTTCAAACAGTATTGAAATAAATACTGGTGTACCACAGGGATCGGTTCTCGGTCCCATTTTGTTGGAACATTCACCCTTTTCGCCGACGACACCAATATATTGTGGCATAGTAAAGGTATAGATATACTCGATGTGACAATAGCTCATGATATACACAAAATTTTTGTAACTCCAGTCTACTCTCTTTTATCATTTCCATAACAAATATGACTCTTAAATGTGTAGCGGGTGGTATCATTGAAAAGAGGGATTGTACCAAATTTCTGGGATTGTATATAGACAGTGGACTAAAATTTGACACATCAGAAAGATGAAAAGCAAAATTTCCACCGGCTGTTATGCAGCGAGAGTTTTTGCTAGAGAACTGGGAGTTTATACTGCGAAAACAACATATCACACTTTAGAGTCTCACTTAAGGTACACTTTTTGGGGTGTGTGTAGCCTTAATTTGCTGGAGTCTGCATTTGTATTACAGAAGAGAGCTAAAAGATACTTGTGTAAAGCTAAACCTCGTGACTCATTTATGCAACTGTTTGTAGATAAAAAAAGGCTGTTGTAGCAGTTCTTATTCTGGAGACAGTGTGTTTGATTAAAAAACATCTGGTGAAACTTGAGGTTACCACCTATCAATATACAACTCGTCACAGCATAGAAAACAATTCAAAATTACCTAACACATGCAACTCTCTGGTTAAGGACATTTTACTATTATTTTACAGTAGTGTTAAAATGTATAACCATCTGCCGAGTTACTCTAAAGAGATAAATATTGATACCAATCAATACAGAAAAATAATTAAGAAATTTTGAGTAGTAAACCCTATTACAGATTGACTTGAGTTCTAAAATGATCATTTTCAACCGATCATGTTTTATATGTCGGTATGTTTGTTTCAACCATTGTTTGTTATTTTTTTATTTAGTGTTTTTTATACTTTAGTTTAGTGTACATTATATTTTATTTATATTTTTATATTTATAAGCCAATTTAATAGCTTTATCAACTATTTTTTTGGACAATAAAGTATTTCAAAAAAAAAGGATTAGCCGTTACCGAGTGATTAGCAGTTTTATATTCGTTTTAAGAACCTGCAAACAAACGATAAATATAATTTCAAGGAAAAATGTAACACTCACTCCAGACTATTCCAATAAATGTTCAAAATGTATACCATTCGCTCCCTGACGACAAGTTTATTTGCTACATTATGAACTCTGCTAATTCTATTCTATCCACAGGTACTGAAAATGAACTGCGGTTGTGTATCGCACACTTCAGATGTCATATATCCCCTCAAAAACATCTGGAGGCGTCATATCAGGTGGTTTGAAAGTGACATATTTTATTTATATGACAATTATCCAAACCGGGGATTGACACATGTGCTCCCTCATGATGATCTGCTAGATTACCTGTTAGGGTGCTTTTAGATTTTTTGTGGGTATTCGTGAAATCTAAAGTAAATGTTATATATACCATTGTAATCTGTTTCAAAGCTAATAATTAGAATAGGAGGTGCTCCTAAGAAAGTTGCCCCATAAACATTCCATAATGTAAGAAATGAATTTGTATAAAAACTTCATTGTCAGGAAGTGAATGATGAACATTTCAAAAATATTCAGTGGAATGCACTGCAGTGACTTTAAAATACAGTTTTTTCAAAATAATGATATTTATCGGTTGTTTGCAGATCCTTGAAACCAATATAAAACTGCTAATTACTTACGATCGGCTGATCCGATTTCGAAAAATAAAAATATGTTGGAATGATGATTGAAATACCTATCAAACAAGGTATTATAAGAACCCCCTATTTATTTATTTATTTATTTAAAAAAGTTAGTAGCGCACTCTTGGCGCTACCAACTTTGATGCAATAATATTATTGCCTTTCTTATCAAAAAGTACTTGAAATGATACCTTTTTATGTAAATTTTGTCTGGCGTTGATATCCTGTAACTTTCAAAAGTTGAGAAGGGGGGGATTTACGTCTGCACTGTATATACATAATCCAAGTAATGGAAATGTATACTACCAGATTGGAAATATTCTTTCCAGATTTTAAAATGAACCTTGGAATGTTTTCAAGACTCAAGTTGGAATCAATAACAACTGAGGACTTTTCAAAATTCTGCAACTCCTTTGTTTCTCTTTCTAGTTTGTTTTTAATACAAAATTGCAACTGAAACTCGCCATAATAAATCTTGTGAAAAGGTCATTCATGATGATTTTTTAAATTCCAATTGATCCAACTGAAATCTGTGATCAGATAACACAACTTCTGATTGTAAAACTCTCAATATTATCACATTTTCTTGTTGAAAGGAATGTTTGCAAATATAACATTATATTTTAGGGACTTGGGAGCTCACATAGATGGTTTTATTGCTGTTGTTGCCCATACTATTGTTATAGGTGCTTCTATTGAAAAAAAAGTAACTGGCAGAAAAGCAGATGTGATATTAGCAGCTCATTTTGCCTCTCAAACAGCCCTCCGTTTATTGAAGCCTGGTAATGAAACTTATGCAATAACAGATGCAGTTCAAAAAGTTGCAGAATCATTCAAATGCAAACCAGTTGAAGGTTGGTATAGTTACTTAAGTATCAATATAAATTTTCCAAAATCTTGTTTTGTCAGGGGTAGTAAACTTCTTTTATCATATCATTAACAATTGTTCATTTTTGTGACAAAACAAATATTTTTCTGTAAGGATGACTTCTTCATAAGAAAATGTAGTTACTGAAATTTGTCCCAATAATAGAGATACATATAGTCCATGTGTTAAGTTGAAGTGATGTGGTTTACGAATATGAAATACAATGTTTAATTTATACAGAAATGAAAATAAATACATCTTGCACAGCAAGTCAGTGGCTTTGATACATTTTTCAAAGCACAGTACATTGCACTACCTATTTCAGCACTTGAATGAAACGATATCATTTCATTATTAGACTCTTATTTTTCATTATAGCTGAAGAACTCTTTCATGGTGGTTGATGGGCTAAATTTTCTTCATTATTGCAATTATTGTTGGTAGAAAAAAATAAATGTTGAAGGTATACTTTGGTCTTGTTCAATTATCTGTTTGATCTTGAAAAGTGTTGATCTTTGTCATATAACTTTTGGCAGTGTTCTTGATATTTAGTAATAATTATATTGTTAAATTTTCAACTTCTGAAATGGTCATTCCAATGAACTCAATGCATATAGACCTCTTTCCACATCTTATGAGTGGTAGTTAGACATTGGTCCGTATTGCTATTCTAGTATTGCTGTATGTGATGGCATTCAGTTAGTTTTGGCATATTAATTTTCAGGTTGGTTGATGTACCTATACTGAACTGAGATCATTTGTAACTATGATTGGCAAGAGTTGAAGCATTTTGAATATCTGACGGATTTTAACCATTGTTGAAGACTTGTTGAGCTACCCTGAACAGCATGGTAGTTCTGTGAGTCACCGCCCTCAAGGAGTTCACTGTTAATACTATGTAGCAACTTAATAAGCCACTCCAGTTCGCTATGATCAATGGTAGGGATATATGTTTTGATAAACAGGAAGATTGATGTTGGAGGCTATTCAGCTCTTTTTAGTTGAGTTAGATTTTTGAAACAATATTGATGAAAACATGACAAAGCATTTTGTTGACTTGACAGCTTTGATAACTCCAACAGTTGTCCGAACCGAGACATGATTACTTATAGTTGTGTAACTGCACTGTTACTTTCTGGAGGGATGAGAATTTGTATATAGCATTTGTGATAGTCATAATGTTTGTATACATTGTATAGTTTTGAATTTGTTGAGATATATGAATTGCTAATGTAGAAATTGGTTCTTTGATTTGGTAGCCAAAGATGAAACAAGCCACTTCAGACAAATTAGGCTTTGTGCAAAAACTTGTTTGTTTAGAAATAACTAGAGAAATGAAAACCACACCAACATCAGCATTCGAGATACCTTCGAATCTGCCTCCTTTACATCTTTTAATAATCACAGGAGGCAAGACGTTTATGGACAACCCAAATTATATCCAGAATATCATAAACATTCAACAGCTGGTACAGAACAAGACTGTAGGAATGGGTGTCATGAAAAGATAGGAGGAAAAGCAATAAGCCCACGAGGTTGTAGTGTTTTCTGGAGACTAGAAAGAGATGATCAAGTTAGACAGCTCCCAAGATGCTTTAAAAAAATGATCATATGGGAAATCATATTTTTTGTTCCAATAGTTTTCATAGTTGGCAATATGATAAGAGCGGACCAGTACTCTACCCTGTGGGACCCCAAATCATTTACAAATTCTGTTCAGTATAATGACTTACTTTTTATTTTAATGAAAGAAATATAAAAAAGCATGATGATTTTCAAATCCAATTGATCCTACTGAAATTCAAATCTATTGATTGATGACTTTTTATCTGACTAAGTTTCTAATCATTACTCTTCACTAATATACATGAGTCATATTTAGATTCAATTCTGTTTTTCAAGGTATGCTCAGTCACCAGTTAAAACAGTTCAAAATCGATGGTGAAAAAACAATTATCCAAAATCCTAACGATGCTCAGAAAAAAGAACATGAAAAATTTGAATTGGATAAACATGAAGTATATGCTATGGATGTATTGATAAGTACTGGTGATGGAGTTGGTAAGGAAACTAATACTAGGGTTTCGATTTACAAGAAAACAGATGAAACTTACCAGTTGAAACTAAAAGCATCAAGGATGTTTTATGGAGAAGTGAGGGCGAAATATGGAAACATGCCATTCAACTTGAGAAGTTTTCAAGATGAGACGAAAGCTAAAATGGGAGTTGTTGAATGTGTGAAGAATAAGCTTATCGAACCGTTTCAAGTTCTTTATGAAAAACCAGGTAAGACATCTTTATTTACAATTTGTGTGTTTGTGCCTTGTTTCATGTGAGATAAGTGTAAGTATATAAAAGTATATATCACTTGTGAACACGCCTTGAAAAGCTAAAATATGGTGAAACACGTATTGCAATTTTGTAATTTATTTAGTGAAAATCTCGGTGTTATTTGAATACATTAAATTGGAAAACGTTAAGAAAAATCTGAATAAAAAATATTGGAAAAAAGACTTTGGATTTCTACTTCTTCACATCTTCTAAAAAATATATCCCTTTCAATATAATAAAAAATATTTTTGGATTTCGTTAAGATCAGGGTCCGGTAGTACTCTTTGCCGAAGTTGTAAAAAGCAAGCTTGACATCAGAGTAGAGTAAACATATTGGACTTGGTCGGTACAAGAGTACCGCAGAAAAATACGCCAGTTATATTGGAATATGCTAGGTACCCAACAAGGAGGGAATTTTTTCAAAAAATGATACAATAGAAGGATCTGGTATTATTATTTTAAACGATCAACGAAAAAGAGCGGAAATACATAAAATCTCATTCAAACCTTTAATTGGGCAAAAAAAATATTTACAGAGATACTATAGTTGTCAAATACATTTATGACCCAATAAACGAGAAAAAGTAGCATCATCACCAAAAACAATAATCGGAACTAAAACTTTTGCCAATGCAGTTAGTGCTGCTCTAATCTACATCTACACTATGTCTACAAGAAGTTTTCCATACAGGAAGTAAGGAAAGGTTCAAATCAGCCATTCTTTTTAGGAAAAACTGAATGAAAACAAAATAGAGAACGGTATTTCAAAAACCATCAATTAAACTAAGGTCAGTTCTTAACCTTATACATTCAGGAATCAAAGGCAGTGTTTTTAAATAATAAATGTTTAGCTGAAAGAAAAAGACATGAGGATGTGATCAGTAATATCGAAGAAAGCTAGTCCATGATGAACAATCTACAAACAAGTGCAGGCAAAATTCGGAAATACCAATAAATAATGAAAGATGCTCTCAATGATTACTACTGCAAAATTGTTAGGAAATATTCGGGGAAATAAAAAGAAGAGGGTAATTGACATGCCAATAAAGATATTCGAAAACTTACCTCTATATATTGGTCCAAAAAATAAACCAATCATTCGCCAAGGCGGAATGTTACCAGTTTTTGAAAACGTCTGTGGTAATTTCTATATACAAGGGAGGTATCAAAAGTGATCCCTTAAATTACTGACCATATCTTTTATTCCAACCTGTGTTATTGATGACTTGTTTATTTTGTGAAATTTCATGATCACTTTAATGAGATGAATGAAAACGATTTTGTCTAATTTCCACTTTTGTCTAATAGACAAAAGTGTTTTCATTCATCTCATTCAAGTCTTATTCCATCTCTAGTTAAAATAATAGAAAAGTTGGTACAAAAAAATGGTTCAATTGTTAGTGGCAAATAGTAATTATTGGCATTATGAAAACAGGTTTAACAATTTGGAGTGGTTCATCTTGTTGGTCGTTCAATGGAGACTAGCAGGTTCAATTTAAGTCCATTATTCTCTATATGGAGTTTGTCTTGATTGTTCTCCACTATGAAACAAATCAGTATCTTCATTCCTTTTATAATTTGGTCTATAAGAGCAGCAACTTTGGCTTTGATTTCTTCATTTATGCATCTCCGAATTTCATAAGCCGTTGAATTCAGAGTGGTATGTTTTTTTCTTTGTTCGCTATCTAACTTTCTATATTGGCGCCCTCTTGCGGGAAAAAAACTTTCGTATTACAAATTCGGTGACAATGCATAATGAAATTTTTCTTAGGGAAAAAACAAAATGGCGGCTCCACAGTGGCGGACAAGATTTGCAATTATGGTCCGATTTGATTAAAAATTGATAAGTGGTGGTTTTCAGGGTCGGAAATTATGATTAGTTTGTAAATTCAAAAAACAATATGGTGGCTCCAAGATGACGGAAAAAATTTGTGATTTTTATGTATGGAACAGTTTTTCCCCGCTAGAGGGCGCCAAAATAGAAAGTTAGGTAGCGAAAATTGACATGGCCGAATTCCCTATGAAATTACCTTTTTAATAATGTGTATTATTTACTACTTGCCTTATTCAAATTGTTTCGGTGATGGTGACTAAGGGGTGCGGGGGAGAGGTATGACAGTTGAGGTTATGATAGGACGATGTCCCCCTTGGATTACAAATCTATGTGTTTTTGCATTTTTTCTGAACATATGTGTTTTGAAGATATTCGATTTGTTTCGTTTTCGGTGCCCCACCCTGTATATTATATTGTTTTTTATGCGTTTTTTGTATAATGCTACTCATTTACTTGTTTTTGATTATAATTTTATTGAGTGAAATGGGTTTCGAACCTGAGAATAAATTTATAAATAATGAACAGTATGAAAGCTATTTTCCGGGTTTTCTGGCCGTGGTCTGCAGGTCTATAGTCAGCACCAGAAAGGCTCGGTACTACGGAACAACAGATAAACAGTGGTCACCCCCTCCGACTGGACACTGTCAGATGACGAGTTCAGTATTCTCGCCAAAGGGGAAAACTTCGCTATTGCGCCAGCCAAGATGCCCCATGTCGAATCAGGTATCCGTACTTTGTCCAGCGACATTGCTGAAATAATCCGCATAGAAGCGGCGAGGATTCTAATGCACGCAAAACCACCCAGGGCCAACATATCACGACGGGAACGAGAGGCGTTGAAGAATATCAATACAGACAATCAATTAGTACTGCCTGCTGATAAAGGAAATGCCACCGTCGTGATGAACACCAGTGATTATAAGGAGAAATGGCCACCTTACTCTAGCCAGAGACATATAAAAGACTCAGTCGGGACCCAACCTCTGGTTTGTTGAGAAAAACGAATATTCTCATCCGTTCATCCAATCTTGACGAGAACACGAAAAAGGCCATACAAACAACCAAAGCATTTCCACCACGTCTTTATGGCTTACCGAAAATACATGAAGAGAATGTCCCACTGAGACCTATTGTAAACGCGATAGGTTCACCAACGTATGGACTGGCCAAATACCTAACAACTTTACTGCAACCCCGTGTAGAAAATACTGAATCATTCATCAAGGAATCGGGCCATTTTATCGAAAAAATTAGAAACGTGAAGTTACATCCTGGAAACATATTAGTGAGCTTCGACGTGGTCTCCTTATTCACGATGATGCCGACCAAGGAAACGATACAGCTTATTAGCGAATTATTCCCAGCCGATATAACCGCCCCCTTTGCACACTGCTTATCATCAACCTGTTTTCAGTGGGATGGAGTGTTTTACGAACAAAACCTTTTTTTATGGAAAAGTTCGAACAACGGGCCTTAGAGTAATCGGCCGTGAAACCATATTGCTGGTTACGTTATGCTGATGATACGTTCGTGTTATGGCAAGATGGTGAAGAGACACTAACAGATTTTCTACTACATCTTGACTTGCTCAACCCAAAAATCCAATTCACAATGAAACGAGAAACCCAAGGAACTCTGGCTTTCTTGGATGTTCTTGTGAACAGACAGAAAGACGATACAATGGGCCATAGAGTGTACAGAAAACCAATGCACACATTTATTTATTTATTTATTTATTTATTATTCAAACAGGCCTACAAGGCCTTATTACATGAATAAAAAAAGTAATTTAAAA
>WOGR01006344.1:0-13140 GCA_015342045.1 Leptinotarsa lineolata | reverse complement strand
ACGGTAACAAGCAAAATTGATGCATCTGGAGTGTATTGTTCTACAGTTTGGTCCCCCCATTATATTACACATAACGTGAAACTCGAGGCTGTCCAGCACAATTTCTTGAGATATATTGCCTTCAAGACTCATGTACACTATGACTATGTTGCATTAGAACGCATATTGAACATACCTCCTCTTGAGACACGAAGAAAACACAGACCTAATCTATTTAAAATTATCAACGTACTGAGTACCAACCCCGAGCTTCTCTCCAAATTATCTCTGCTTGTCCCCGGTCGTTCAATTAGGCAGTTGCAAACCTTTTATGTTTCTTTCCACAGATTCAATTACTCATACAACAGCTTTATCCCCAGAACTCTTCGATTAGCCAACTCCTTAAATAACCTCCAAATCTTTAACATATCACTTTTCCGCTTCAAAAACCATGTTCTTGACCTGCCTACATGAATTAGATCAGTGCATATTGTAATATCTTGTTCATTTTTTCTTAATTAGTCTATATTTCAAACTTAGGTACTATTTTGTAACTATTATTCTTATAATTTACTTTCGATCCACTACATAGCATATATAGCACTGTAATATTTGTATTGAATATATATAAATAAATCTTGATATGTTTGTTCATCTTGGTTTGAAATCTTTATCGAACAATATATTTTCAGTATGTTTGATGTTGGTGGGCAACGAGACGAGAGACGTAAGTGGATTCAGTGCTTCAATGACGTAACAGCGATAATATTCGTCACAGCGTGCAGCTCCTACAACATGGTCTTGAGAGAAGATCCGACTCAGAACAGGCTGAGGGAGAGCCTAGATCTATTCAAGTCGATATGGAACAACAGATGGTTGAGGACCATATCCGTCATTCTGTTCCTCAACAAGCAAGATCTCCTTGCCGAAAAAATTTTGGCAGGTATTGTGGTCTGTGTTTATTCCACGTGTGTTATTTACCTAATTTTTTTTTCCATTAAGGCAAAAGCAAATTAGAAGACTATTTTTCTGAGTTTAGCCGTTACCAAATTCCGGTTGAAGTGGCTAACGACCAAAGCGAGCCGCCGGAAGTTTTCAAAGCCAAGTACTTCATTAGAGATGAGTTCCTGGTGAGTTTTCTTCCTTATTTTTATGAATGTACACAAAAAAATACATAAGTTTTCATCAGATAATATTGTTAAAATATAAAAGAGATTGAAAGACACTATCGCACAAAACTACTGATCTCTACAACGACACTTTTATTAATGAATAATCCATTTTGTAATAAACTGAAACATCAGGCAATGAATAATAATATTAAGAATGAATCATAACCCCTGTTGATTCAGACGGCAAGGAGCGATTCCATAACAATATCCTTTACCTTTCTATTAGTATTCTGACATAATATTCGATGTCAAAAGAAATGCTAGTTCATTTCGATAGCTGGTGATAAGCCTAGCCCAATTCACCTACAGTGTAACATAATCAAATATTATTACTATACTTTTTTTTTCAGCGTATAAGTACAGCTTCGGGCGAGGGTAAACACTACTGCTATCCTCATTTCACCTGTGCAGTCGACACCGAGAACATCAAAAGAGTGTTTAACGATTGTCGTGACATAATCCAACGTATGCACCTTCGTCAGTACGAACTATTATAACCGCCCACCTCATTTTATAGCATCTTTCTTGTCTCCAGCGCTAATGTCCTCCCATCTAACATTCGCTTACTATTTGTCAAATAAAAAAATTATGATCGGCGTAGAAAGATCGTATTTTCTAGTTCATTCATATGGTAGATGACATGTTGTTTTCGTGTTTTTGAGGTTGGAGTTTTAAACTCCGAAACATTAGGTCAATTTTACTGTGGAAACTTAGGTGACGTATCAAATTCTAATTTCTTAGGGTACTGGGGAGTGTATGGTTGTTTTTGGCTTCAACAAAGCAGATTTTTCAAGAAGCCTTGGTCACGTGAGAGTTTGGTGGGTTTTACTTTCTGAATTTAAAAAATAGTTAGAACAATTATCTAGGAACACTTTATTCTTCTACAGTAGTCCAGTGAATTTTCTACTTGCTTCTAGTTGAATATCAAAATCACTTGCATCATTTTATACTAAACTGCTTTTTGTTTGAGAGATGTTGTTGTAACTGGCACTTTCAATAGTCATTTCAACATTATGTATTTGCTTGTTCAAAGTTGAAACAACCAGAAACATCTCCGTAGCCTTCAATATGCACCATCCTCTATTAACATCTAGCTTGAAAACCGAGTAGGACCAATAAAATACAACGCAACAAGTAATAATTTTTGTAATCAAAGTCTGGCGTTTCTTTTTTTACTTGACAAATTTAAGAATATAGTGAATCTCTAAAACAGCGGGTCAGACAGCAGAGTTTTCTCGATGAGAGGCAAATTCGAGCTAGTTAGTGCGGGGTATATTTCCGTGGCATTTTCGAAAAGTTCTTCCATCGAGTTTTTCCGTTCCTGTCTGACCCGTAAGATGAAAGTACAAATAAGGAGAAATTATGCAGCAATTCATGAACGTCTTCTCACTACAGTGCACACTACTAGTGAAACATTTCGGTTTTGGTAACCAGATTATTTTTTATTGTTGTAATGAAAACATATGTATGGAAATGCCAATGCTATTTCATACAATAATGCATAATAAAACATTATTGAACAATAAAATAATCAAATATCGAAACGTAAAAACTCGGGCCGTGCTCTGTACTCAATAAATCTCAATGAATAATACCGTCTCTGGAAAAACTATAGAAAATTAACTCGTATTGTAATAATCAATAACTACATTCAAAATGAATTGCTAAAATATTAAGTTTTTTTATGTATAGGTACATTAATAAATACGTTTTTGAAAGAGGTTACAATAACAAGTTGGAATTTTTATTTTTCCCTCGGTCAATTCTTAACTCTGAAAATATAAAACTAATCGAAATTGATTAATGAAAATGGAATATTTTCCAAAATCGATGACAAAATTTTTTAACGAACTCCGAGTTGATTTCAGTATTTGGGAAAAAAATAGGAGATCGAGTGTGAAGTTTTGTTCAGTAATGCATACTCCGGGAAAACTATGGAATATAACACTGCCAATATTTGAAAAGATCCTAATGAATCGCATGAAAGGATTGAAATTTATGAATGTTAATAATATTTGAATGGATCTTACCTGCCAGTTGTTCAATTTGCTTTAATTTGCGTAATGGATGATACTACTTATAAAATATAAATGAAGAGGTTTCTGAATTTTCATCGCGTCAGATATAATTGGTAAACTTTTCGGCTAAGTTTATTTTTGTTGTGGGATTGCATCTGAGTTACTGAAACCGATATGCTTCAAGATTGTCTCAAGTTATTAGTGGGTCTTGCTACCAACTGTATGAAAATGTGATCTGAGTTACTTTTGTATGTTTATGGATATGTTTGGAAGTCTACGATCAAATCAAATGTTTTCATATGTTAATTCTAAAAAGAAAATATCTGAAAGTACGTGTTTTAAACATTTAACTAGTTATTGCTTAATTTTTATATATTTTTTATATGTTAATCTATTTTTATTTTCAAATTTTATATATACATATATATACGTATCTTTGTTGAATGGAAAGTTAGTGCAATATTTTTATTGTGAGTTGGAGTCGGAGAATATTTACACTTACGTGTTGATTTACCATTTTACTTAAAATGATCTACTTTGAAAGAAAATTATACACCACTTTTTTCTTTTAGTAAGAATTGTGTTTGGGTCATCCTCTTTACGAAATCCATTCCGAAAGGAAACATCGTTTATTTCGTCTGTGTAAATACCTTCTCTTTTGATTTTAGTGGAAAATATCTGGAAAAACACAGTTTTTTGAAGTGAGTTTCATCTTTCAGTTTTTCATTAGAGAAAAAGCCGCCACGAAACGTCTTTTGGGCATTCAGTAAGGAGTGTGAGCAAAAATTAGTTAAATAGTAATCGATGGAGACTTTTAACTGTAGTAGCACAAAATAATCCTCTATGTCCTCCATGAAGGACGTTGAAGGTAGCTATTTCTCTGAAATTCATATAAACGAATGTTTTTCATCAGATATCGAAAGAATTGTACAAAGTGTTCACCATAATAGCCACAAAAATTTGAGAAAGTAATTCAAACATTTGGGATGAATTTACGAAAGAGTATTGACCAATGTCGGATGTAGCTCAGCCTTTTTGTTTTTTTAGTAAGTAAAATATTTGGTTCAAGTAAAGCTACGAAACTGAAATATGGAAAAACTAATCTATTTTATCTTTTCACCTGGATATATTTTTAATATTTGTCGTTCCCTCAATCAATAGTTTGATTACATTGTAACAGCTGGGATATGATGAACTGGTCCACTACTATTTCGTTTTTTTACCTTTTTCATCACTTCCACCTGTTACTGAATGTCATATGGATATACAAATGAATGTACTCATGGCAGTTCTACATAACTTTTACATAACCTCCTCGATGATTTTCGTTTACCTTGTTCCGATCGTTCTGAATGGGACAGATTTGACTCTTGAAAGAAAAATGTATGCTTCTATTAGTTCTGTAGTGACTAATAATAAAAAATAATAAAAAATACAATATATGTGCCGCTAGTCGTAAGAGAACGAAATGGTGAAATTTCGCCTAATATTCGAATTTCATTGTTTTTGTTAGCCAAAACTTTTTTAGACTGTGGGCCAGATAAATAACAATGAAATGTTGTGGTTTCTCCTTTGTTTACTCCTTTTCGAATTGAACGATTGGCTGCCTAATTCGTAGATGTTTATTCCGTTTACGAGGCGGAAAAATATTCGAGTCTGGATACTCGTATGTCGGTTTCCACGCTACTTTTATCTTGTGACATATCGAATTTTTTTTTCCTGTTTATTCTGATCTTGATCTGGCCCACTGACTATTCGATGAATGTTATATTTGTTAATAAATTATAAATATTTATATTCTGTAATGGTGAGTTTGTGGTCAAGTCGTAGATTCTTGTTTCCTTTTTTTTTAATACCAAACTGTGCAGCGAATCCGAATAATATCAGGAATGGTTGTTTGAACGATTTTTGTTGATTTAGGTGTAGAGGAACATGCTTTCGATTGAATTGTTGATATGTGAAAAACCCTTAACCGCTAGATTACTATTCGGATCAGCTGCATGAAAAAATTTGTCCAAAAATTTGATGTAACTGTATGTGTGATAGGTAACAACCTTAGTTTTACTTCTTGACTATGAAACACACGCTAAGATTCAGAAGATTGCGTAACATTGACATATTACTAATTTTATACGTTTATGTGTCGACCAGTAAATGATGCACGTACAGGGCGCGCCGAAATATGCGCCGTATACACTACTCAAAGCAGTCACGATTGTCTCACCATTGAACGATGACCCGAATAACAAAGCTCAAATTTTTTTTTAAATCCAAGACTACCTAGTCCAGCGCACTTTAGCGGCGGCCCCGTAATTGTTTATTTTAGATATTTCTATGATAACCTGTACAAATTATTTCTAAAAAATTTACTGGACTTTCTTGTATTTGTTATACAAAATCTTAAGGAGTAATATGTTGAAAATACTTAATCTAACCTAACTTCTGTTCGCTGTGAGAGCGATTTAGGTTAGGACCAAAAAATGCACAAGCAATTTTGTGTAGGTATGGATTCTGGAGCGAATGGGCATGTGAGTGATTTTAATAGTTGTGAGCAGATCTAAAAGCAGTATTTTTTTTTTTCATTTTACTTGTTTATTTTTTGCCAATATTGTATATGTGAACACTGCGGTTCGTCGAGCGGGAAATCTGTATCTGATGAACCCATGTGTGTATAAATATATAAATATGAAATTATAATAAACTAAGAACTGTAATGAGTGTTTTATTTAATTGTTCCAGCATAATTATACACCTACCTCCCCCAGAAAAGTGTTCATTTTTACGCATCAACAAGGAAAAATAAAATTACCCTGATAGAGATAAAAGTCAGTTGGAAAATGAATACTATGAGAATATTCATAATATAAAGTATGTCTCGGTAACATGGAACCATATGAAAAACTGTTTTATCATTGAATTTATTCTTCGTAAACAGTTCTGCAAGGACTAAAACTTAAAATGCAGCCATCGGTTATCAATTTGTTCCAGTTTTATACGAGGTTAGTCAAAAAATATGAATTTGGCTTAAATGCAGTAGCCAAGCAAATATTTCAGGATATTAAAGAATATCAATCAATCAAAAATGTACTTTATTGTCAAAGAAAAAAATTCTTATTGACAAAGCTAAAATAAATCGGTCAATTCACTGTAAAAAATGGAACAATACAGAGTCTAACGCTTATATGTAGACAGGACATAAGATTTTTCGAAGCAGTTGAGAATTGATTTACATGTATGAATTAAACAAATAAATCGGTCGGTTGGACCTCAAAGGTTCAGGTATTCAAAGTCTGATAGCATAGCAGCCAGATGCAAGTTTTTTGTTGATACATTTTACGTGTTCATCACATAACATAAAAAATTGGAATCACCAAGATTTAACTTTCTCTAAATCATCCTCGATTATATTCCTCAGAGAGTCTGTATCATTTCCATGCCATAGTAAGGTTGTTTCGTCTGCAAACATTGTAAACTTCCCTTCTATGTTGATATTAGATAGATCATTCACATAGATAATAAACAAAATAGGACCTAGCACTGATCCTTGGGTGACTCCACAGTTTATTTTTGAGAGACTAGAATTTTTATTCTGAAACTTTACTATTTGAATTCTGTCCGAAAGATAAGATCTGAACCATCATAGGGTTGTTCCTTTGAGCCCATAAAGGAATAATTTTTCCAACAGCACTCTGTAATCAACGCAATGAAAAGCCTTGGAAAAGTCAGAATACTGCTGCAGCTACTTCACCTCAATGGAGTCCCGCAGATAACTCTTTCAGGAAGACAAAGAAAGCCTCCTTTGTACTTTTGGATCTTTGAAAACCAAACTGTGAGCTACTCAGTTTATTGTGTGTTTCCATAATTGAGCCGCTACCGGCCTACGGAATTGGCAGGACGCCATCTGTCGGGTCGACAGAACTCAATCATCGAATATATTCCCTTTGTATTATAGTCTATAAACAAAGATATTCCTGAGTGAACAAGGACGATGACAAGCAGATAATACCTTTGTAATATACAAAAGTAATACGGATGTTTCTAATTGGCGCATATACAGTGAATATATTCAGCAAATTTGTTCTTTTATATGATTTGCTTTATAGCCAGTCTTCAAGTATGCCCACTGACTATATGTAAAGAGTTCCAAATCATCTACCATTCCTAAACTTAATATGATATTCCAATACAAAGTCTCTGTAGCAGACTTGTTTCTGCTTATTTTTTGTCGGCAATGGAGGGATTTGAGAAGATATAGCTGAATGATCAGAAATTCCATCAATGTCCAGAATATCAATGAACCTAATATACACTGATATTGAGAGAACCAAATAAAAATAGAATTCAGTCAATAGTTCCGAAGATAAAAAGTATTATTATTTGTTAGTTCTATAAGAAAATGAATCATTTATCAAAATCGTGTAAAACCGATGATCTTAACGTTACTATAATATAACAATTTTCAATTGAGGGTGTTTCATTAGCAACGTTGCACTTGAAGTGACCAACGGATAATCCTCTTACCAACACTGCAGAGGCGTAGGTACCAAAATAATATTTTTATTTATTTAAACATAGATAATTACGTAAAAATTGTTATAGTAGGTGGCGCTACCTGGTGTCAATGGTGAAACTGATTACATTTTCTTATTATGCCTAATACTAATACAGTACTTCAAAAAAGCAGAAAAATTTACAAAATAATTTTTGTGTTCGTTTTATATAGAAACAGAACTACAAAGCAAAGAAATAATTACTTTTGTTATGCTTATGAAGTTTCAGAATCCATTGACTCGTCCGAAGAGGAATCCCGTCACACTTAAATCTATTATTATTTGGTCGAAAACAGTTTCTACCATCCCGTCCAATCTACACATTTTCTCTTCTTCCTTGATCACATGGGCTACAGCATTGGCCCAATCTTCTTTCCGTATCCGTTCCATTGCGAGTTCTAATAAACGTTGGACATCAGAAATTTTATATGTCACGTTTTCAACGGCTACGTAACCCTTAATTTGAGCCCAGATTAATTCAATCGGGTTCAACTCGCAATGGTAAGGAGGAAGTCTCAAAATGGCGATGCCTTCAGCACGAGCTATTGTATCCACCACTTGCTGGCGATATCTGTCACGATGCTGTGTAATGACACTCATAAGCTCAGTCTTAACCATGTCCTCGGAAAATGGAATTCCTTTTTGTCCTAACCAACTCTGCATGTCTGCTTTTCTGGTGGTCATAGTTGGCAGCTGTTCTACTAATCGGCTGTGATAAGAAGCGTTATACATTAATATTACCGAATTTGGCTCGACTCGTGAAAGACGGGATCCAAACCATCCTTCAAAGCGTTGGGCGTCCATGTCTTCGTGATAATCCCCCTTTTTTTGGATAAAGAAATAAGTGCACTATCGTCTAAAAAGCCACTCTCTCTACCTATATGGGCGACAATTAGACGTTGCCCTTTTTTACCTGTTGGTCCGCGTAACCCTGTTGATAAACCGTCCACAAATGCTTGACGATAACTAGTTAGTAGTATCTTGCCAGATCTTAGGTACTGTGTGACCAGCATTCACCCACGTTTCGTCCAGATAATAAATCTTTTTGTGAGCAGAAAGCATTTCTTTAATAGAGCGAAGATATCTCCGTCGCCATGAGACTATATCTTCTCTTTCTATTAAGACAGATTTACGGGATCGTTTGGCGTATATAAATTTTAAATCTTTTTTTATCATTTTCCTTAACTTCTCTTTTCTCATTTTTGGAATGAGATCATTATCCATTATTGTCCCAATGGATTCGAAGGTTGGCGCTTTATTTTCAAAAAAGAAAGAATGAATGGTATAGCGTACAAAATTTTTCTCGTACTCTTCCAATTCAATTTTTTTCTATCACGACAATGTACTTCTGGAGCTTGCACAATCCCAGTCACCTTTTTTTCACGTTCAATGCGATCAATTGTCGCTACAGCTTCCACTGTACGGATTATATCTTTTAAATTTTCGTACACTCTACAGACAATCTGTTTTTCTTCTAACAACATAAACTTCCGCTTTCTTTGTGCATTACTTGGACCTGCTATGGCATCCATCTCAATACTATAAAAATAATAAAATTCAATCATATTATTCAGCTATTTGTCAGCTGTTTACTTACCCCAAAAACTATTTTAAAGTTGATGTATTTTGAAAAACAAGTATCGGCCAACTCTAACTTATATTTTGAAGTTAATAAATATAACAGTCTATTTAATAAATATAATAAAATATATTTAATAAATATAAAACAAAGTCACCTTCACAAGAAACCGAACACACTAACAGGTAAGTAACAGGTAAGATACTGATGAAACCGAATGACAGTTTATGGCATTTTAAGGACGCAAATATAATATACCTGCGAATTATTGATCAGTTTACCGATGTTTCAAAGTATTCAACGAACAGGTTCACCTATTCGCTCGTGAATCCTATCGGTATGCAGAAGCTGTCTTGTTACGGGGGGCAAATTTTATGGAATCATCTTACTTTTCAATTATTTGCAATGGCGATGCATAGACAATAAAAATGACCCCGGTAAGAATTCAGTTCTGACATTTGACATTGTTGCCGTTAGCTCTCAGCTCAATTTGTATATGAATCACCTTCCATTGAAAATTGTTTTATAGTATAATTATTAATTAGTAATATTCAATTCAATTGAAAATAAGTACATTCTCATTAGAGATAAATGATTAAGTGTTTCGATTCAGGATATGATTTTTTTGCGCAGAATCCCTGCTACCCTGATAGTCAGTATTTCGGATTATAGTTATAGGCATTTCCCCAAGCGTAGGAATTTGTTTCTCTTTGAAATGGAAATCATATATGCATATGCGCAAATTTGCTAAATCAGCATCATCTATCACGATTCTAGAGTTTTTGAAACATCTCTTTCCATTTGGAATTGAAAATGTTTTTCACGCCATCTTCTATTGTTTTATCTTTGATTTTATTTTTCGTACAGTTCGCATGCAAACTCCGGTAGCCGAATCTTCTCATTCTTGAATCTTCAAAGTCAAAATACAATATTGATCACAATTTCGCTGATTATTACTATTACTTCTTACCTTCGCAAGAGGAATTCTTATTCCATCTGCCATTGGTTCCGCTTGCTTGACCACTAAGAATTTTTTCAGTTTACTATTCGAAGACAATAAATAACTCACAGTTCACCACAAAGAATAATCTCCCCTTTACTGTAATGAAATGTGTTCACTACACGAGTTCCTCGATGTTAATGAGCTCTCGCGCTACTCCGCCGGCTGAATTACTGCGCATGAAATATTCACAAGCTAGATTTGCCAAGCTGTACTTCATCTCCTGAAGACGCCAACTTGTTCGGTAAACCGCTCATCGAGGGAAGTGTTGCAGTTCTGGTGTATGAGAACTGTGTTTGTATTGATCATTTATTACATTTCAAATCAATGGTATGATAGATACACACACACACACACACATACTTGCATATATAAATTATTTCTCCTGAAAATTAACCCGCCTCAAAATTCAGAAATTATCCCCCCTCGAAATTCGAAGGTAAATCCCACATTGCAATAACTGATAGCTTTCAAGATATTCGCAAAAACCAATCCCTATTTATTCAACTGAATTGTTCATAATTTTTAAACTACTTCTTTGCGAAATTGACCGAACAGTTAATTAAGGTGGTCCCAGATGTAGCCGGACCAATAAAGAAAACACAAAACTGTCTTGCTCCTCAAAGTATCCTTCAACTGCCGATATCATTTAATCATCATTGGAGAATCTTCGACCAAAAATTCTGCTCTGATGTTAAACACTCAATTGAAACATCTTCACGAGAAACTTGAAACATATGCTTCACAGATTGTGTACTTTCTAATACCATATTTTTTAAACAACTTCCGCCATCGCTAGGTCAAGCCAGGTACATCTCGAACCACCGTGGTAGTCTGGGTAAAATTACGAATCGAATGACACCTCAACAAGAATTTTCTGTGAATTTGAACTCAAATTTTTCGAAATAGAAACTCATGAACTAGACTATAACTTTTCTCCCATCGGCTACAACAAATCAGTAGCAAAAAATTATCGAAGTAAGAGTTTTTGGTTATCATTTTATCATTCTCAAATTGACGATTCTGATGAGACAGTGAGATGGTTTTACTCCACTAGAAAAAGATATTTGGATTTTTGTTGTTTTCATCCTGAATAACAAGAAAGAGTAGAAGTGGATTTGAAAGAGACATTTTACCATATAGTTACTAGTTTCTTAGAAGCTCAAAATTGATCGAATAAAAAAAGTAAATAGTGAACATGTCTTTTCCTAGGGCCAAACGTTTTGATACTAAAGTATCAGGTGAGATATCATTTTTTCTATGACTATTAAAAAAAGCTTTCTACTTGGATTTGAATTATTTTCATTGGCAAGTTGTTGAACCTTGTGAATTCGACTACTTTAAAATAACCTAAATAGCTCCATGTGATACTGATTTGTAAGAAGCTTCTTGGAGTAGCATTGAACTCTGGGTTTTAAATCAATGATCGTGGTTCAAATCACAACGATTGTATTTTTTACTCCCAATCAATTTTCAAACTATTCGAAAGTGAATGAAATTACAGAAATAGAAATATTAGTGAATACTTTCTCTAGCTTGCTTCTTGTTATAAAATTATATTACTCTCATTAGAAGTATCCTTCCCAAAATCAATCCTGTATTGAAATATTCTTATTGTAAGCCATAGAAAGAAATATACTATTTGTCACAGAGATATGAAAAGCATTCTTCGACTTTTTTTGTAGGGAAAGAGTTACACTTCGATGTCTAACTTGAAATAAAATAAATAAAACAAAATTTTCTTTGTTGAAATATAATGATGTAGATAATGTACTAAAAGCTAGAAAATAATTCGGAAGGTCCTAGGTAGCAATCATCTCACCACTCTCCTCAGCAATCTACGGTATTGATCAGATAATTAATAAAAATATCACTTCCTATTGAGAATTTCGAGATGTCAGAAATAAAATAATGCGTTAAAAAAAATAAGAATATGTACTTAAATGAATTAATAAAAATTTTCAATTCTTAAATTTTCATTAAGAAACAGGGCAGACTTCGTCGTCGTCGACAAATATTTATACAGTGTATAAAATCCAAATGGAATAAATTCATTATTTCCGTTACTGTACATATTTAAAAAAATCCCGAAAAACGTCAAATTTAGATTATAGTTTGGGATTCTTCAACGTGAAAATGCCACCTCTACCTTCAACCCCCTTCGAATGACACGTACAACCCCCATTTTTTAAATGGGAAGTATTGGTTTGTTGTATATCGTTTGGAAGGTCTCTTTATTCTCTATTCAAAAATGTTATCGCTCTCAAGTTTATTGCAACAATTAATATAAAATAAATCAGAATCATGTTGTAACCGAAATTCGATAAAATACTTTCAAAAACTACAAGGTGATGCAAAACGTAATGAAATGTAGAATACGAAAAAGAACTATGGATTTCAATGAAGTAGATGTTCAAAATATTCACCGCGAACGTCAAATAAAACTGTCTTCTAATATTATTTCACATATCAGGCGTAATCGACCTAATCGCAAGCTTTTAAGTCATTCAAATCAGAAGGTTTAGTTTCGTAGACATTGCTCTTCATATATCCCCATAAAAAGAAATCTAATGATGAAAGATCGGGTGATCGCGCTGGCCATCAATCGATCCTCGCCTCTCTATCCACCGATTGGGAATTGTTGTATTGCCGAACATTAACTTGGTAATGTGGTGGTGCTCCATCCTGTTGAAACCATATCATATTCACTGGAACTTGAGGGTATCCTGGATCAGGATATAAATTTGCTAAACTTGGAATGACATCATTTTGACGTAGTGCCAAATAATTATCGCCATTCAAGTTGCCCTCAATCAAAAAAGGATCAATGATATAGTTTCCT
>WOGR01006343.1:0-13140 GCA_015342045.1 Leptinotarsa lineolata | reverse complement strand
ATCAGGGTGTTTCTTCAAAAGTGATTTGAAGAGAGATCCTCAAAAATCACAATATAAACCATTTCTCATTTCCACTATTCAATTCTCATTCATAAAAATCAAACAAAACTAATTTTATTATATTATTTCATATATTTTCAAACATTTTCCATAACTATTGATCTACTTTCTATCGAAACACTATGTACAAGAATGATACCATAACGTCCTCCCTCACATTATTGATACATAAATAAATAATATAGGTTCAACATGGTTGAAAAAATTGTCGAGTGTCAAAAAATCCTGACACAAATTCATTCATATTCAAAAATAAGCCAGTCATACTAAAACCTGTCTTCAGTTCGACTCCAAAGACACATTGATCGCATATGGGGGCAGATCCCCCTCTACTACCATTCAGTATCACCCCATTTTGTAGTAGTGAATATGATTAGAAATGGTGCGAAAAATATGAGAAGTGGCAGAAAAGTTCCAACTGGATGTCGAGGCGAGAAAACTATATAATCACACTGGTCGCTTCTTTGTTCTTGACGTCTAGCAACGTTGTAGTCGACGAACAGTCTTTTGTAATCATGTGGGAAGTATTCATTTTTCTATGTACCAAAGTGATGGTGTACACGGCACCCACCACGCCAAGCATCGTCCCAGCTAAGACATCCCACCAATGGTGCCTCCTGTCAGATATTCGTGTCAGAGAACAAATCAAAGACCATGTGAGACACACTGCCATCAGGAACGGTTTGAGCAGTCGACCTGTTTCTGACGTTGGTAGTCTGGTCTGGATGATGTACTAGAAAATGAAAGAAACAATATATTATTATAACATATATACAAAATCATGTGATACAATTTGTAGATACTAGGTGGGCTGAATAGTACATATGCTATACATAGATGGCGCTACTAGATATTTAGTTAACTCTAACCTTCAATAGACACGTATACAAATTTCACAGCGTAGGACTATTGATTTGTGGAATAGAACATTTTGAGTTGGTAATGAAGCATTGCTTCATCAACACACAAGTCTAGAGATATCAAAGAAATGTGTTGGACATATCGTACATGGATATTTGGGTATGTGAAATCTCTGTTCAAAGTTGGTGCCGCGCGAGCTCACAATCGACCAAAAACAATAACGAATTGATGAGTCTGAGCAGTGTTTGTTCCACCATGAAAAACCTGAATTTATGCATCGGCATATGATAATAGATGAAACATGGCTCCATCTTTTCACACCAGAATCAAAACAATCGTCATCTTAGTAGACTGCACGTGGTGAGCAGACTCCAAACCGTCCAAAGACGCAACAGTTGGCTGGCAAAGTTATGGTATCAGTATTTTGGGATGCGCAATTCATCGACTGTCTTTAAAAGGGACAAATCGTCAACAGAGGATATTACATGGCGTTATTGGAACATTTGAAGGACGAAATCGATAAAAAGCGGCCCCATTTGAAGAAAAAAAGTGCCGTTCCATCAAGACAATGCACCATGCCACAAATTAATGAAAATAATGACGAAATTGGGCTTTGAATTGCTTTCGTATCCACCGTATTCTTCACATCCGGCTCCCAGCGACTTTTTTCTGTCCTCAGACCTCAAGCCAATGCTCGTATAAAAAAACTTTAGCGCCGATGAAAGAGTATTCGAAATAGGTCTATTTCGGGACTAAAGAGCAATCGAAGGAAACTATATTGAACTATATTGTGAAGTACCACTTTATTCTGGGATTTTCACTGAAGGGTTTGCAAAACCGCAGATTAACACGCCTGAAAAAGCCTGTGTAGTGAAACACGTATCGCAGTCTTGTGAAGTGTTTAGTAAATCTCATAACTTGAATATAAAATCATTATAATATATTTACATTTCTCACAGAACTGTATTGAAAATCGAGTCTATGCCCTTGGATTTCTTTCAGATGGTGAAAAATAAATAGTTTTTTAATTGTGGCGAAATTTCTTAGTTTGAGAACAATTGAACGAAACAAAAAAATCAACACCAGCTCCTCAACTTTCGGAGGTATGAAAACCAGAAAACTCAAAATTTTACCATTGGCTGCCTCTTTTCCATTTGTAGATTACAAAATTAGTGTAACCTTGCATGTTTATGAAAATCTCGGCGATCAATATCGAAACTTGGTTTTACAACAGCAGTATGGCTGCCCGGCCATATCTAAAATCTCATATTTGCAAACTAATTTTATGATCTTCGAAACAGATATGATTTGAATTGAGACACATTCACATTTTCTGTGGACCGATAATGAAATAAAATGAAACCGACATCATTATTGGAGTTTATCGCTGTTGCGAATGTGGCAATTACGGGCAACTACGTATTTTGATGTGTTTCAAGACTATTCTCGATAATGCTAGAGGGAGGATATTACTAGTGCAAGAATAATATTATATGTGACGCCACTGAAAGATACTTCTCTCTCTAGGTTTTCTTGGCCTTTGCTTCCGTACGGTGCATTCAGCCATGAAAGATACATGATTATGGATTTTTTTTTTGTCGGTTGGAAGTGAGATAATAACCCTCACGAAAGCGAAAATGATCTTAGTGCGTCAGTACTATTCTTAGTAATTTACGATATTACCTATCACGTATGCATAGATAGCACTACAATAGTTGAAGGATGCATAACTAAGTATTCAGTGACCTGCAATTTCTTGAACTGAACTCCCCATTGTTCCGGATGATAATTTTTGAAGAAGAAAAAAATTACCATTGAAAATTTCATGTGGTTATTTCTCAGAGAAAATGTTTCAGTGCTCTATTAACAATTATTTTTGATGAATCGTTCTACAACGATTATTTTAATTTGTTCAAGTTTCCAATCAGTGTTGCTCCGATGGAATTTCAAATGATATAAGTATAGGGTTACCAACTCTCGAAAAAATTGTCAAAATCAGGATACTGACAGAACTTGAGAAATCGAAACTAAAAATCATTGAGATGTCAAGTTTTTCATTTTCCATCTTTGATATATCATTAAAAAAGCATTTCTTCAAGAACTGGGGATGAAATATGGCACATTGGTTTACACAAAGTGTATTTTTACAAGAAAACATAAAGTATCAAACTCAAAGCTAATGTGTGAAGTTTGACGTGAAGCACTCCATCTTATGTATTCTCATGGCTCAAGCGGTCAGGGAGCATTGACGATCTTAAAAAAAATTGAAAGATGTCTTTGGGATTATATTTTAGTTTATTCACTGATTGCCAGTAAAACAGAATATATCTTTTATAGTACATCATTTAATCAAGGCCCACTGCTCTGGTCGAACATTAACAAACGAGTCCAATCTGAACACAATGTTACCAACACTCCACCGTTGCCAACCCAACGCACCTGTACACAAACATTGATGCCTTACAATAATCTTCTACTTCTCTTCTCAATTTTCACCGACCTCAACTAACAGGACTAATCAGTAAACCGATATGAATTCCTTTATGTCATTGATCTAACTCTTCAGGGTATTTTTCGAAAGAACACGTACATAACATAGTATAAGGAGTAGTATAAAATAGTGTAACATATTGCAATTATACTACATGGAGCAACCCTACACTCAATATATCGGTAATCGGTTGATAAGTGTGACTGGTTAATTCCACTGATTGAATCAACAGTTTTTTTGAAATCGGGATAGATTGACTTTTGGGGTTGTCTTCTGTATGGATCGATTTATCTTTGATGAAAACGTCTATTTCAACCTATTTTGTACTAATGAAGACAGTAAAAGACGTCAACGTGGTTTCACATGAAATATATTTCAATCAAGAGAGATCATAGATTATCACGTAATTACGACGGAAGAGTTGTCAAGACCTCTTCATAAATTCAGTAGCGTATTTTTGGCTTTTGATCGAAAGTTCACAGTTCCTAAATAACAATTTTTTAAATATCGTTTCTGTGTTTGCGCTAGAATATTTTTCCGAATATAAGGGATCTGAACTACAAACCTACCGCTCTTGTCTACTTTCAGAGATGATGCCACAACAAAATTGATAAATCGACTTAATCAGAAATTCTCTTTCAGTTTGAAAATGGTTGTGAAATGACTTGAAAACTAACTCTAACCAAACCTTGTCAAAGGTACATTCAACTAGAGCAACTAGAACTAAAAAACGTATTACTTATCAGAAAATTTATCAAGAATGTAATGTTTCTTCAAGTTTTGGTTGAACTAGTTGAATCTCCTATTGACCAGAGGAGTTATTCTGCTTACAATCTACAGAAGTGTCTACAGTGGCTATTGCAATATGATCTCATAGAAAAATATGCGATGTTGATATAGCTGCTAACCCATAACTAAACTTTGATGTTTCCTGGTATTACCAAAAACTTCATCACCCAAAAAAAATCTATTGAAGTGACGATGTTATTCAGAACATGATTTCAAGAAAAGAAATCATTTCGTGGAATTTTTTTTTTATTCAGAGGGAATATTTCAAATGTGTACATGAAGATCCGCAGTTTCCAGTTTGCGATCGCAACTCCAAAACTTCATTTTCACAAGAAAAAAGTTCCCCAAATACATATTCAACAGTTTCTAATTTTCAATGGCAGTAGCTCCGAAAGTGTACTGATGCGCCCTGTTTTAACTTCAAATTTGTGGTTGGTTAACAAACATACTGTTCAATTAGAAATTTTTCAAAAATGAACCCTGAGAAATGAATATTAACCTAAACTTTTTACTCAATGACAAACTTACCGCTGAAAACAGTCCAATAAACCACGATACCGACGAATGTCCTGAAGGAAACGACTTCGAAGAATCCACCAGAAAGTAACTATTGTACTTGGTATTGGTGCAGGTATAAGACTCAATGAAAGTACCCACAACGCAGTCCTTTGCCGTGTCCGGCTGGCACACGTCGAAAAAGTGAGGTCTATGTTCCCCTACTAACACTTTCGCGATTTGCGTGATGGTCAGAACGAAGACACACCCGATTGCGCACTCTCTGTAAAAGTACCACACTTTGCAGTAATCGATTCTACTAAACGTCCTGTTCGACAACATCTCTGTGAGGAGCAATGTTATGATGGGGATCACCAGGGATCCAATGCCTAGGACCAATGGGGAGATGACTTCACCTTTGAACTTGTGGGAGATGTTAGGATCCTCGCAGGTGAACCCCAGTTTAGAACCTGGAATGTAACCATACTCCGCCAGTACCAGCAGGGACAACACTGAAATGAAAAATATATCATTACGTCTGGTTATGATTTTGACTTACGTGATTTTGAAGCCCGAAAAATTCAAGCAGAACTTACACACAAAAAACCTGTTGACTCGCATATGGAGGGGTACCTGTGTTGAGAAAAAAAATGGGTTAACATTTAGGTTGACATTGAGTATTTGTTGTGCACCGTGAATGTTGCTAGACAATATTTCAAACCAGTAATTATCGAAGTGACGTAATCGACTACGTGCGATATACAGAATTGTCAATGAAAATATTCAACATAGAACTAAACTGTTCGCCAAGGAGAGCAATATGCTTCTTTAATCCTGTGATTAGATGAACACGAAAATGTTCAGAGTACACTGATATCACTCTCATTATGGAGAATATATTTGTAACGTGCCATCTGATGTGAATCGAATTTCAAGTGGAAGTTCTATTATGGTATCATATTTCATAGCACTCACAATACGTGTGAGTCAAAAGTATGGAAACAATAGAGTTTTATTTGATTTGCTGAATACAATAGGAGAGCATAGTATCTCCCCTTGTGAAGATGTCATCTGTTGGATCAATGAGGAACCAGGCTCCCAAATGCTTGTTCATTAGGAATAGTTGAGGAGGTTCAATATAGCATAACTCATGAAATCTATGGCGAGTCGAAACAGCACACTGGTGTTAAATCATACATGCCTCATTATTGGGCTCTGATTTAGACTAGTTGCCTTGCAGATAATGCTGCAGAGACAAACAAAGAAGTAATCTCGTTGGGTAGTCATTGCAAGAAACCGCATTCAGATGCCTCATTTATGTTCAATATTGAATCTTCTATTGATCCCGTAGATGGCGTACGCAAGGGAAGATATTACTGGATTTTCCTAGTCGGGCTCATTCTGTAAGGTCAAAAGAACGTTGTCTGTTGGATGAGGAATGCTTTGTTTCAGGCTCTGTTTACGACTGTTTATTTGTTTATCGAATAGATTTGGCAAAATTACGCTATCAATTGTTGAATAAAGATCTTGGAGGGTCGCTCGGTACTCAATGGACTCAATGAATGAGGAAAAAACTTAGAACAGATTTATTTTGTTTTGGAAATTACTGAGAAAAAATGGTTTCCTTGTATCAAGAGTTTTTATATTTATTAAAATTCATAACAGAGGAGGAAGTAATACATATTTTCCAGAATTAGATTCTACTACAAATTGTATCAATTTTTCAACCAATAAACCCACGCTTTCAGCCTATTTTTGGCGAATAACTCATTAAATGAATATTTCATTGATAAAATCATTTTCAGTAAAATATATATCTCATGCAAATATGAAAAGAACAGTTAGTTTATGACGTCGGTAGACTCAATATGAGGTAATAGTTTATTGAAAGTTGGTTCTTATTCGTCTAACGACAAAATTGAAAGTTTCAACGTGAGTTAACCAAAAAACAATGGCTTTTTCAATCAAAATATTCTTAAACGATTTTTTGAAGTCCTTGAAAAAACCTTTGCTATTATTTTTTCCAATTCTTAGCATGAAAACCAAGCGAATTATAAATAATTTACTATTTCTAACGAAGAACAAGAATGAAAACATGAACTGTGAAAGTGAAAACGAGTGTATCCTATTAAAAATTTGTAATGTGGTAAAAAAATTGATATTTTTCAAAAGTTTCTCACTTGATAACAAAGTGAAAATTAATTGAAACTCAAATACCTCTATATACCACACTAACTTATAAGCAGTTTTTTGGATTAGTGGTTAAGAAATCTGGGGTCAAGTCATATCTCTGACAGTTTTACAATTTTTCCCCCAATTTGAAGACCATTTAAAATTAGATAAATTAACAAAAGTGGGATTTCTTCATTGCGTTTAATTACTTTCACATCATTACTAGGATTCTGGTTATCCTTCACGAATACATTATTATTCTATATATTTCTGTCATGAGTGCTAGTGAAACTAAAGTATTCTTCTCGCAAAAAATTGCTGGTGCAATTCATGCGCCTACCAATGGGTGCGCGCACATATTTTATACAATTGAGTCGCGACCGCTACGAAAACCACTAGTAACAATAATTATGATTAACAGTAAATTACTAATAAATTGACGCAATTTTACTCCTACGTCACTGGCTTTTCAAGGATAATAGTCATATCGATAAAGCTACCTACGGACGTAATATCTACCTACTTAATACAAACAGATCAATAACAAAGTTCTCGAAGAGTGCTGAGGGTAACAATGAACAAATAAACACTCACCGAAAACTAAAAGGAGGGCATTCAAACCGCACGGCACAGTAATCCACCGTTTGAACTTTATCTTGGTAGGCTGAGAACTGTGATCTTTCTCTACAACTGATGATATGTTGACACGCACTGTTGGAGATGTTACGTCAGATGGCGCTGGTGACACCATACCTTTGTTTTCCTGAAACAATTTGAAGCGGTTACTATGGATTTTATTCTTATTTTTTAATATTGGGGGCGGTGAGTGTATTGATGATTTATAGATTCCAGTTGAAATTATAGAGTCGGGAATAATTTTCGTGAAACGGCATCATTTTTAGTATGTTTAGGCATGGTATAAAGATAAAATATACTATAGTTTTGGTAAGAGCGATAATAATATTGTAATCACTCGTCGCTCAGAGGGAGCTACCAACTTTTTTCAAATAGAAAGAGAGGTCTTGTGATATTTCTTTTGATAGGTAATTGAATTCTCTACAATAATAATAAAAAAAATGAGCAGGGAGGCCACCAACATCTGAGGCCTTTGATGAGTTGCGTCACCACTTACTCGATCAACTGGTGCAAAACCGGACCGGCAACCCAGGCGCACCCGGGAGGGAGAACCCTATTCCCCCTCCGGGGCCGGCCGTGGGTCTTCAGGGCTAACCACCCGGTAGACCCAAAACTCGGTTCTTGATAAACGATGATTTGCCTACCAATGACTCCGCAGTATATCCAGACCACTCTGTCAAGATGGTCGTTCTGATTATTGGAGTCCTTGGTGGAATGATGCTCTCTCAAAATCATACCGGCTTGCCGCACTGAGGCAGAAATTTTAGCCGAACAGATACAGAAGGCTGTCATTCTTGGCTCATTGCGCTTACTCAGGGCACATGACTCTCGGACTCAATGATCACTTACCCCACGGTGTGGGAAGTGGTCGTTGGTTGATAATGCTGGCGCGCCCTCCCGAATGTATCGGGGTTTTGGGGGATAGGGCCTGAGCAGCGCACACTTCGGAGGAAAAAAATAAATAATAATAATGTTTATTCAACAACAAGAACTCAACAAAAAAAGCAGTTAAACATTACATAAATACCATGAAATAAACATAGGTACTCACGAAAACAAGTGGTTACTTTGTACGTGATAGACAATCTACTTGGCAATTACAATATAGGGGTGCTGCGATACAGTTCTTTTTCACAATCAAGAAATTAATCATTATAGGTCAGCCATGCTGAATTTTTCACATTCGGGAATTTAGTCATAATAGGTGTATTATTTTCATTATCGGTACTAGTGTCAAAATCGCAAAATGGTAGTTATTAATTACATTTCATTGTTGACTATAGGTCACTGAAGAATATCCTATTTGTATTCAGAATCCATTTTTTCAAATTATGTTTAAATTAATTTTCATTGTTTATCAATTTTAATTGTGGAGGTGAGTTGTTATATAATTTGGGGCCTAGATACAACACATTTCTCTATTCAATATTTTTGTCACATTTTGGGACCTTCACCATTTCGCTTTTAGCACGAGTGGTGTGAATATGTTCTATAGGATTGACTTCAATTAATGATTGGTGAATACTCAGAATTATTCTTTGGCAGTATAACTGTCTCATGTCGAGTATTTTGCTCAATGAAAAAAGTTCATCACAGGGAAAGGTGATTTTTTTATGAAACAATAACTTTTTCTAGGTGAAAGTCAAGAATACCTCCCCAACCCAAGATACCATAAGGTAAGTAAGACTGAATTAATGCAAAATAAACTGTTTTTAAGTGACAAATATCCAGAAAGTTCGCTAAATACCTGATTCTACCAATCAGTCCTCTGATTTTATTTGTCATAGAATTATCATAACGATAATAATAATGGAGCATTTATTGCCCAACAGAAACAACCAATTACAGAGCAATTTTTGATGAGATCTAAAATCAATTACTCCCTTAGCAACGATACATAAATTGGAAGTGTGTGAAAACATAGATTAATTTAGCGTTAACATTCAAAATAGGCTCCAGATTTATTTTTTAAGATGCAAAAGATAATATCACAATACTTGCAAATTCTATAACGTTATAATACATGCACATTATATAGACCGGAGATTTAGGCATTATATTGGTTTGAACAGTTTAGTGGAGATGATTATCTCGGCACAAATGTAGGATAGTAACTGGCAGAAATATATTCGTTCCAGAATTTGTAGTGAAATTTTAAGGAAGTATGTGCGTTTTTATGAGTAAATAAATGAATGGATCAGAAAATATGCATCGAATTTTATGTGAAAAATGGAAGTAGATACTCAAAAACACTTGAGATGTTGATAGTGGTTTACGCCCCAGATCATCAACAAAAGTGAAAATGTTGAGAAAGTCAAGAAAATTGTTACGGAAAGTCATTGAATCACTATCAGAGAACTTGCTGAGAAAGCCAGCATATCGGTTGGCTCATACCATGAAATTTTTCAGTAAATTTTGGGCATGAAGAGTGTGACAGCAAAGTTCGTTACAAAATTGCTGAATTTTGCCCAAAAAACCTTCGCATGAGTATCTCTCAGGAATTGTTAAATGGCGTCAACAGCCATCCAGACTTGCTTGAAAGAGTCATAACTGGTGACGAATCATGGTTTCGATGTCATATGGTAATGACATCGAAACCAGAGTCCAATCATCCCAATAAAAGAGCCAAGGAGAGCCAATACCAAAAAATTTACAACCAGTTCGATCAAATGTCGAGGTTTTACTTACTGTTTTTTTCGATTACCATCATGTAGTAGTGTATCAGGAGTTCTTGCCACATAGTCATATGGTTAATAAGGAGTATTACCCTGAATTTATTCGCCGTTTGTGGAAAGCGGTATAAAGAAAACGTCCGGTGTTGTGGAAATCTAATTCATGATTTTTGCATCACGATAATGCACCTGCTGACTCATTATTGCTTGTTCGTAATTTTTTGACAATAAACAATACCGTAATCATGCCTCTGCCACTGTATTTACCAGATGTGGTCCTTTGCGACTCTTTTCTGTACATATCTGAACTGCTTCGAGTTTTAGAAAAAACGCTGACACAAGGAGGACTAATTTAAAGGGTACGAACAGAAGTTGATGAATAAATGAATATTTCTTGAGGATAATGAAAATTCACCCTATTTTTTGATCTCACCTCGTAATCAATAACTTCAACCGCGAAGCAAGACAATATATCAATTCATAAGATGAGAAGCCCACTCTCATTATCATGTAATAAAACGGTTTCATACAAAATGTTAGATACATATGATAAAATCAATTTGAAGAGCTTTTTCATTTTCCTTTTCATTGTAATTCAAATATATAAATAAACATACAGCTTTTGTTTTTGATTTGCAATTCAAAGTGCTCCTCTTGATCTGACTCTTTTCAGTTCAAGATAGAATATATTTTATGTTTTCCATATTTTCAACTAACACCATGTATAAATATGATTGAACCTAGACTGTATTTCTCACATACGTCGGAGTGTTGATTTTCCAATTCATTGATAAGATATCGTATCGGTATAGTTGCGGTATATTTACAACATGAAAATGAATCAACATTTGAACGAATGACTAAAAACCGAACTTTTTCAAATTGGTATTTTGAATTTTTTCTTTGGAAACCTCAAATATTATTACCGACTACTTTTCCATCAATTTTCTGATATTCTCGAAAATCTAGTCATTTACATCTTTCTATCCAATTTATATCTTGATTTTATTGGAGAAAATAATGAATCTCAAGTATATCATAGCGCAATTGGCGCAGGACTTACGATCGGAAGGTCATGGGTTCGATCTCAACCTCGACCAGATATTTTTCTCAAGAGAATTTATCTAGTTGAAGCTGAGATGATTCTGAAACCGTTTTAGGAATCACACGTTAAAAGGTGAGACCTCGTTAGTACTTAGGTCTCATAAGTTTCGATTTCTGAGGGCTGTCGTTCGTAGGGGTGCGGGGTTAACGGAACAAACATATTTTAAACAGAAACAGATCATGTGTATTTCAAATATTCAAACCTCATATAGAATGAATGCGAAAATGAGTGGAAAATTACCCTATGGGAGTTTTTTTTATATTTTCTGTAGTTGACTTTATCAGTTTATGAAAATAAATTTGTTCATGTGAAAATATCCTGAATTCATATTGAAGATGGTGTTAGATATTTTCAATTCCATAATGTAAACATTAGTTCCGTCTTGTTGGCTGTCAATAAAAAAATAGCCCATAGACAGTTTGAATTTTTGAAATCTTACTATCACATTGAATTCAAATTCAGTTAGAAATATACGCAAAAGTAAAAAAATATATAATTGTGGTAAAATCTAGACAGCGCAGCGGCCTGAAAGGAAAAAATGTTTCATAACCAAATAAATGACCTGAACTTGAAATAATACTATTGTAAAAAATACTTACCAATAATGGATCGTGCTCTTTCATTGGCTCAGAGAAGCTCAATGAAAAAATTGAGGTCTCGATACCTATCAGGATGGAAAACACATTTATTGTTCGAAAATCACCTCATGTTCGTAACCGTTCAGAACTACTACTGAATAATTCCATACCATTATCTGGAAATAATTTCATCACATTTGTCATCGGTAGACAGTTTGTAAACTGAATTGCTCCAATAAATTTCCAGGAAGATATTATAATAAAATCATTCGAACGGTGCTCAATATTTTTAAATATAATCGAAACGTTTTTTTTCAATTTCATGGAAGTCAATAGTTCTCAGTATTTCTCTGAGGTAGATATCCTATATCCTGAACCTTCTGTTTTCCCATTTTACGTATTTTTCTCCGCTATTTTGTCTTTGACATTATTTTTGTTTATTGTTTAGATCTACAAGCACATGGTTTTCTCAGTGCAGTTTGCTCGTGTACATTGGTAACAAACTCAATTGTGAAGTTTATCTTTCATCTTCCATTCTTAAAGTAGTTTCAATTCCACCCGCTGCATAATTCCCAACGATTGTTATTGATAATTGTCACATTCAGGCAATTACAATGTAGATTTGCAGTCAAAAGTACAATGGAGAACACTAGAAGTCTTTTTATTGAATAATATACAAGAAACTTTTTGAGACTACTTGCCATATTTTGAAAACTGACAAAAAATACTACAAAACATAGCTGAACAAAATATTAACAAAAGAATGCGTTATTTCGAAAATTTTATCGCTTACTTAGAAATTGACGTATCGTAATCACTACTACTGATATTTGTTTCATTTCGACAAACTGCAAGTATTGTTCTTATTCAGTGAATCCGTCTCGTTTAATATCTCCATTTTCCAATGAATCACTTTAGGAAGTTCCATAATTTATCTGATCCATTACATTCAGCAAGTAATAATTTGTCTGCGAAGTACGGGGAAAATTGGCCCACTACGCAACAAGTAATCGTGATTTTCAATAGACTTCGTTAAGATCAGAATTTTCTGAATTCACATCATCAAAATTTTCATCTCTTCCAGATCCATTCAGATAACTAAAAATCCAATTTGTTCCATGTTGAACCTCAATTTCAACTGAACTTCATTTTCTAGAGTATGCTCGATGATAACTCTCGATTTCATAACTGTATTTCTTCGTTCCATCATATTGTATATCATGTTCTCCACAGTATCCCATGAATCGTCCTCAGACAGTTTTCTATCCAGTCTGTATTTAT